>JAJMAB010000004.1:103779-146687 GCA_030564825.1 Ogataea sithepensis | reverse complement strand
TAAATTTCAGATCGAGATACCAAGTGGAAGAGGCCAGTGTACATGGCACGATGGCATCAGATGGGCATCGCCAGGGCGGCGGCACATGTGCTGGCACGGCCGTCTGCCCGGTGCAGCTGGAAGTGGCCCAGGGGGCAGGGGAGGACGGGGGGAGGTAAACCGCACGCGGCGGTGTCGCCGCAGTTGTTGCTTTTTGGACGGGATCAATTGTGAAGAGTTGTTCTTGTTACCTCTTTCGGGTTAATTGTGTGCGTCGATCCTGTGCTTGTCGAGTGTCGTAATTGCATGTTTAACTTCTAGTTCTCCCCCTTTGTCTTTCCTCCCATCATTTTTCGATTAATCGATAAATATATATATATATATATATATACACTCCCTTTTGGCCTTTATTCTCCTTTTCTGGGATTGCACCTGTACTTCCTTACGTCTGTATCCACCGATCTCTCTTTATTCTCATCCTCCTGTAATGTCCACTTCCACTTCTTCTAGATTCCCACAAGGTGCTCCACAACAAAGCATGTTCGCCAACAGGTTTGGCTTGGAGCAACAATCCGCCCAATCGAGAATTCCATCCTCTTCTAACTCATCAGTTCTCTCAAGAACCATCTCCGCCACTTCTTTTCAATCTGAAACCACCATAAATACCACTTTTGAAAGTAACTGGCTGCCTAATTCTTTGGTTGTCGGCCAACAGAGAGTAAAAGTTTCTTTGAAGTTGTCCCAATCTGAGATTGATTCACTAAGGCATAGCTGGGCCAGAGTCATCAATAACTCCTCCTCTGGAACCAATTTAGACTCCAAGAACATCTCAAACATGCAGTTCACAGCCAAATCAAACAACTCTTTCACATCATCTCTATTCTGCATACAATTCTATCAAAACTTGATCTCGATGAATCCTTCTATTGAAAAATTGATCCCTTCCATTAAACATCAAGCCAGTGCTTTCGCAGGTGTTATCAACATTGCCATGTCCACGTTGGATGATTTGTCAAGAATGAACGAATCTTTGGAAAATCTTGGTAGATTACATTCGAGAATCCTTGGTATCGAATCTGCATATTTCCAAATCATGGGTGAGGCCTTGATCAAAACTTTTAAAGATAGATTCTCTGGTAACAACAAAGAATATTCGTTGTTTACTTTGGAATTGGAAGAAGCTTGGATCAAACTCTACTGCTTCTTGGCAAATTCTATCTTGCAAGGTGGTATCGACCCTGTGATTCAATACGGTGTCGAGCTTAAAGATGTGTCTCCTACCACTAATACCACCAATACGGATGGTGCTACCACTGTTGAAAGTGAGTCTGATGATCAAGCCAGTGTACTTTCCTCAGTGAGTGACAACAACTCTCCGTCTACAGCATCGAGTGATCTCTCATATTCTGAATACATCCAATTCAACAACAACAACGAGCAAACTTCGTCTTCAAAGAGATTCTCTCAAAAGGCTAGAAACTATCTTGCCAGCAGTAAGTATAAAGAGACTGCTGATGGCTACATTGGTTATGGACCATTACCGTTAAAGACTCCTAAAACTCCTACAAAGCCATCAAATGCTAAACAAGCTCTACCAGAAATTCCAAGCTCCAGAAGTACAAAGATCTCGAAATTGAGAAAGAAGAGCTCTGCTAATGGTGGTGATAACGCTGATTGCATAATCATGTGATCACCCCCCAAAAGAAACAAACAAAAAAAAGAGGTCAAACTGTTCAAACTACCATGGAGTCTCAATTTTACTTCGTCTATTCGATATAGCTTACATATTTTTTTTATTTATTTCCTTGTTGCTTTTCTCACGTTTATACTCCTTTCTGCTCTTACTACTTTTAATAGCTGTTTTCATTTTTCTTTCCTTTTTGATATATATATTACTCACCACTTCCCTTCATCTTACTTATAATATTTTCTTTTTTCGTGTCGGTTTTTTTTTCTTCGTTTTCCTGGCTATACGCAAATGGCGTACTCATTTAATGCTTCCTAGCCTGTATCGGACACCTGGCGGGTGCACCGTATAATAAAAATTTAAATTTGAAAAATTAGAACTCTTTTACAAAATGTACTTTAAGATAAATAGATTTATGGAACAATTGGCAGCAAAATATTGAGCAAGATCGAAGATTAGCCTAATTCCGGGCCGGCCCCTAGCAGTAGTGAACAGGTAACAGCTAGGAGCTAGGAACAGCCAGTGCATAGATTTGAAATCTGGAGGGATCAAAAGTTGAAATACGAGGGAGAAAAAGAAAAGAGTCGACGGCACGCGTCAAACTGAGGCTGTAGCCGTAGGCAGGTATCTGGGTCGATCGACTTAAAGCGAGACGCGTTGCACCCTCGCACCGCAGCTGTTTTCCTTTTTAGGACGCGGGCCCCCTGTTCCCTCGATGTCTCTTGTTTCCTGTCTGTCTTGCGGACAGTCCAGTTTTGTTCTTCAGAGTGTCCATTCAACAGTGGTTCTACTTCGTGTCGTTTGTCCTGGTAGCTGGCTATCTTGTTGGTCCCTGATTAATCTGGTTTGCTCGCTCCATCGATTCATAGCTCCTTTTCTTTGGTTTCATTGCTTAACTTCACTCCAGACGCCAAAAAAAAAAAAAAAGCACTAAAAAATATAGCTAAAACCATCCACTCAGAGCTATTAATAACTGTTTCAAGTCACGCCTATATTCAAATGGTTGCATCTCAAGGTCCAACAATACAACAGCAGATGGACCCATTTCACCAAAGATTTGTGAATCGAACCCAACAGCACAGTTCATATCCTTCGACATCTTCCACCACTGGACCACAGCATTCGTCACCTTCGAATTCGATGAGTACCGTTCACGACGATGAAGATTTCAAGAACATCGATCGATCCTCCTCGTTCCAAACTAGCACAAGCTCGTCTTTCAGAGATCGTACCCCTCAGCATATGCTCAAGACTGCTGACAATTCTGTCGCTATTGATTCTACAACCAGTACCATCACGTCTATGCCCAAGGTCGATTTGAACTCTTTGGAATTTTACAACGGTCCTAGCTTGAATCAGGGCAATTCACGTCTATCCTATTTCAAAGACTCGATGGTGGCATCTTCCAGTTTGAACTCATTTCAAAACTCGTTGACAATCTCTTTCCAGAACGCAACCGATGGACCAGAAATTGAAACCGAACCTTTGCCCGATGAAGTTCCAACTAGAAAGATGGGGATGGTGACTAGTCCCAGTATCAAGGCTCTAGGTGATATTTTAAACAGCAAGTTACATGCAAAGTCATTGAAAGAATTTAAATCTATTGAAGAAGAAGAAGAAGAAGAGGAAGAAGAACATCAACTCGACAACGGTTCTGGTAACTATTTGAACGAATTGCATGCTTCTGGGCAGCAACCATACAACGCTTTGATAAATCAGTCTAAGTCTACATTTTACACTGCTGCCTCTTCTGACACACTTGATGCTGCCGATTATAGTGGGTTTACTCAGCATGCCGACATGGCCACGAACAACATCGAAGTTCCAGACTTGATCAGTCTGTCGAGCACCATCAAAACCCATAATACATCGCAGCAACAACAACAACAGCAACAGCAGCAGAAGGAAAATTATGATGACGTTGATTATCCAACCCAAATGACCCCGAATATGTTTTCTCCATCGATGGTGTTCAATGAACCAGTTCAGACATTTGACGTCTTCAACACAGATCGTATCCCTAGAGCTTCCATTTACGGTCAGCTGGTCGGTATTCAACAACAGCAGCATATCGATCATATCGAGGAATTAAAAAATCTACAGCCTCCTGCTATAGCTGACTCCAGCTCATTTAGCGAAAGGTCGTCTTCTTTCCATGAATTCGGTTATAGCACAGCTGATGACTCCCTGTTAGTTCCAATTAGCCCCCCACCACCACCTCTAACTACCAAAGCCAAAGATCAACTTGAGTTTGAGCGGACAGGAGAGCGGTCCGATTTAGAATTCGTCAAATCTCACAAACCATCGTTCTCTATGCGTTTAGTGAGGGATTCCACCTACGACGATGTGCGAGAAGACGTCTCTCCTCGTGTTGCTCAAAACCAGTCGTTCCCTGCACCTACCGTGTCACCGCTCATCGACATGGACTCTCCTTCTTTAAATCCATTTGATACTCCTAAGTTGAACCAACCATCAATCAAAAATGACAAGGTGAATCAAGGGTTACCAGAGACCCCAAAACTAGAGCCGATGAGCAGATCTAAGTCATTACCTTTGACTCCCACGTACCAAAAAGAAATAGAGCCAATAGCGGCCGCTCCAACGACTACCAAAAACAAAAAGTTGACTTTCAAAGGGTTTTTCAAGAATAAGAAATCGGCTAATGCTGCCTCATCTCTCTTACCTCCTACTCCAAAACAAACAGAAACCCTGAATAAACCAAGCCCTGCTCTTTCACAAGGCTCGTTTGATGGTCGTCATTTGAAGTCTAAGTCGTACAGCAACTTTGAAACATTGGCTTCGGAGCAACAACAAGAGAAAGAGAAAGAGAAAGAGAAAGAAGTTGCTAGGCAGAATAAGGAAGCAAAGGTGAAGGAAAGAAAGGAGAAAGGTAGGAGCTTGCTATCGGGATGGAAAAGAAAAAGTATAGCTGTTGGACAACCACTAGAAGAGATCAACATGAATCAAGAAAAGGACTCTAAGAGTAAAAGAAATCTATTTGGAAGAAGTAAGTCAACCGGCTACATTGCACCGGCAGCCTCTCCTCCCCTGCAAAACGAACCAGAAAAGAAGGAAATTGCTTTATCAAACGGCACGCCAGCAACATCAGCATCAAATGATAAAGAGAATTGTACACCATCCATGCAAAAGAAGCCGCTGCTTGAAGTTTATGGGTTTTCGGACGCTGCCAACCCCGAACAAGGCGTCACACTGTCGACTCCTTCAGAATCCCAATTTGAATTTGACATTCACAACAATCAATTTCCGTCATCAATTGAGTCAGGTATATTACGTACGCCAACGTTCAATTCGCCTGAAGGTTACAGAAAGTCAACTTACCATGAACAAACTGAGGTGTCATCTTACGAACCCAAAACTGAAGAGCAGCCTGCTGTTGCAAGATTCGACGAATCGCCATTTGACAACTATGAAATCCATTTGGATAATTTGACTCCGTCTCCGAAGAAACAACCTCCAAGATTCCCATCGCTTGCCCCACAACGCAACAGTTCTTTGGAGTTTCAGAAGGGTTTGGGTATCTCCCAACCTTCACGTTCCCCAGATTACGAACGTGACCTACAGCTATTATCGTTCTCTCCATCTCCAAAGTTACGATCACCATCTCCTTCTTTGAAGTTACATGCTGGTGAAGACTTGTTTCCAAAAAATTTGGCTGCCGATGAGGTGGAAAGTATAGTTACTCTGGAGAGATCGAGATCGATGAGATCCATCGGTAATAACGGCCACGGAACTCACGCTCGTAGTGGGTCTATCATTGAAAGAATCAACACTTCAGGTAATGGTAACGAGTTTGGTGAGTTGCTGACCACTGCTGATGGTATGGTGGTTGTGAGATCCCCACTTGGATCATCTGCCAGCGGTTCTTTCAAATTTGGTTCTCCTATTAGTGGTAGTAAGAGGAGCAGCATCTTGAAGAATGCCTCTAGTCCACTGTCTTCTCCTCTCAAGGCCAAGTCTTCCATGGTCAACAGTTATAGCAGCAGAAGCTTGGGTGAGCTAGCTGGTGATGATGATGATTTGAACGATATCTACAACATGATTAAATTCGGTGACGATGACGATGATTTTGTTATAGATACAGATTTCGATTTGGGTGATATCAACTTCGACACTACTAAGGAAGATAGCACTTTGACTAACACCAAGCACAGTACTACAATTGAATCACTGGTGGAGCTGCCTGTTGCTGTTTCTACAGACACTGAAGGTGAGGATGAAGATGTCCAGTTGTCAACAGGCTCGGCTGGTTGGAGTGCCGCTTTGAATCCTCCGCCATCGACCCCTCTTCCACAGCACCCAGTGGTGTCTCATTCTTGTGAACACATTGATCACAACCCACAGTCGGACATTGTTGAGTTTGATGAATCTGACTTAGATAGCTTGCACAGTGCAACCCCTGAAGTTGATGTGGATCAACAGTCGATTGGTGTGGACTCTCAACATGCCTCGATACCATCACCTTCTTTGAACGCTTTCCTGCCGCAGTTGGACTTTGACAACGCCTCCAGCAACGAGCCAAGACCTATATCGATGTCGTTCAAAGGATTGAAAGGCCCATCTTTTAACTCTTCGTTGAAGCCAACAACAAGATCGGCGATCATTGGTTCGCTTGCCAATTCAACAGGATCGCATACATCTTTGGTTATGCCTCCATCTAGTTCACTCGAGTCGCTACAACCTTCAAAAGATCATCAACAGCAACGCTCGGAAATCCATGGTTACGATTATAGAGATGAACCATCGAGAGAGTTTGATGAATACATTGACGTTGACAACGATAGCCTAACAGACAATGAGCCGGTACCACCGCTAGCTGTGGTGGATCCATATGCTGAGCAAATGAGACTCATCAAGAAGTCACGTCGTCATTCTCTGATGACCAAGCTTAACACCAAGCCTAAGGAGTTAAATCCACCAAAGTTAAGGCCTCATAGTTTGCCAATTGGTGGTGGTAGTGATGCTGAGAAGCCAAAGAAGGTCAAAAGTAGAACTCGGTCTCAAGGTTCTCTGTCCAAGTTGTCGTTGTTTGGTGGTTCCCGTGGCACTTTAGAACCAGGATTCCAGCAGAAGCCAGTTGTGAAGAGCACTGTGAGATTTTCCAGTAGAATCTTGCTATACGATACCTACGATGAAGAAGAATACGATAGACATCCCGAGAGTGCTACTTGTAACAACTTAACGCCACAGTTGGCATTGATGATCAAGAGCGAATTGAATGAGTTCAAGGCTCAAATGGATATTCACGATGATTCTAGATGCTATACCCATTTCTTCTGATTGTTTGGTTTTTGTCATATTTTGTGTTATTTTTTACACCATTGCTTCCAATAATTTGTGAAGTCAACACCTCATAGACTTTTGATATCATATATTTGTGTGTGCTTTTATTTTACTTTGTCTTCATTTTTAATTTTTTTTACAGTGTGAGTTTTCTTCTTTTAATCTAATTTATGAATATATCCATGTTTTAAATAAGCTGATTAAAATGCCAAACAACTAATTCAAAACCACTGCCAAAACCGGCACGCGGGTCGTCCCCACCCCGAGTCTCCGAGCGCTGGATTACATTTTACCACTGGGGCGAAGGGTGGATTTTAGAGATTGGACTATTTTTGGTCTGGGCTGTCCACATGGAGAAACCAGACTTTCAGTTGATCCGTCCACCGCTGATCGAGCTTTCTTCAAGATGTCGCTTTTTGAATTGCAGAAGCAAGGTATGTACTCTTCAATTGTGTTGTGTTGGTTTGTTATTTAAAACCTTTCTTTCTCCTTCACACCACATTTCTGTGAGGATGTTTTCGTTGTTTGTCGTTTATTATTATAGGAATGTTTGTAAGAGTAAGTACTAACATCAAGGCATCTGATTGGTTTCTAATGCAGAGTTGGTGAAGAAGCTCAACCAGCATCAGTCCAACTACCGCCATTTTATTGTTGATGATACAACGCACCCTTTGGTAAGCAGGTTGTTGAAAGACGATGTACTAAACTACGTGTTCACTTTCTATAAGATTGATGATGCCGAAAGATCTAACAATAGAGACAAGGCCATTTACTTGTTAGATCCTACAAGATCTTACACGATAGATTGTCTATGTGCCGAATATTCGAGAGGTAAGAGATACGAAAACTCCGTTGTTTGCTTTATGCCCGGGTTGAGCAAACCTGATACGGAGAGGTTGTTATCGAACAGAAATCTAATGGCTTCGTGTGGTGGCAAGTTTGAAAAAATCGAGTTTTTGAGCTTGGATCCAATTTACAACAGATTTTACGTCACTGATTGCCACTATTCAACCGCATCGTACTTCAATTCTGCGAAGCTGGGTAGGGATCTAACCGAATATCAGATTAACAAAGCTGTCGAGTCCATGTTGAGTTTGTGCATCTTGATTAACGAGTATCCGATCGTTAGATATTACAACTCACCAGTGGCAAAAGTGATATCCTCCCAATTTCAAATGAAACTTGATGAATACTATCGGAAAAATCCTGATCTAACCCCTGTGGCAAGTAAGACGGTTTTCTTCGTTACCGACCGTACAATGGACTTCATGTCGCCGTTCTGCCATTTCAAATATTACAGTTCTCAAGTGTTTGATCTAATGGACAAATATATCCAGAGGGAGCGTGGTGAGTACAATTACCAATACCATTATGAAGTTGATACGAAACAAGGAAGGGAAGCTAAATACTTGCAGTTTGATAAGGACGATACGTTGTTCATAGAGATGAAAGATCTAACCATTGTCGAATATTCCAAAGTTATTTTGGAGCATTACCGTGAGATCCAAGCTGAAGATACCAAACTGAGTAAGTTGACTTACGGTTCCGATATCGCCCATGCAGCGTTAAGCCAGCATGATCATCTCTCGAAGAGACAAACCGTTGTTGGCCATTATAAGCTGATCAAAAAAATAGAGAATTGTTTCACCAATGAAGAAGATATTTCTGATTGTATGGCTTTTGAAGGGCAAGTTGCCACCAACATGGGTCCAGACAAGGAATATTTTGACCCAGTCACCGATGCGTTGATCCAATGCTTCCTAAACCCGAAGATCGACATGTCGAACAGAATAAGATTGTTGATAGTGTACACTTTGTATAGAGGTGGTATTGTGGAGGCAGATTTGAAAAAATTGTGTATGCTAGGTTTGCCCGAAAAAGTTGACTCGATTTTAAGGTTGTTCAAAAATTTCGAGCTCCTAAGCCTAAACTTGTTGAAGCCATCTTTGGACGTTAAACCGTTTAAAAGGGATGCGTTCCATGAAGTTAAGAATACTGACAATTTGAGTGAGAGATATGTTCCAAGTTTGGTTAACATAGTATCAAGGTTGGCTTCCAACAAATTGCCAGAAGTTTTCCACGAGGAGACAGAGCATGAGTTTGCTGAAGGTGAACCAGTCAAAGATTTCCCGTATGTGAAGGGGGCACCTATAGACGAAGGAGAAGCTAACTACATGCAACCAGTGAGAAACCAGCCAAAATGGAAGAGTACAAAGCAATCAACAAACGATCTGACGAAGCAAAAATTGTTGATCTTCTTTGCCGGTGGGTTGACCCACTCAGAGTTAAGCATGATTAGCTCCTGTGAGTACAAAGTGAACAAGAACATTTTTATTGGTACGGACGAATTATATTCAACCACTGACTTCATCGGAGATGTTGCTTTGATCAATGACGAGAGAAAAGATGTTGGGTTTCCAAAAGATATCAAATCTGCTAAGAAGCCTGTTCCTCCGTTCATTGCTGAAAAATCAGCTCCTCCAGAGCCAAAGCCTACTTTACAGTCGACTCCATCCAAGACGAATACGCAAAAACAGTCGATAACGCAGAAACTTGCTCACGAAAGACCAATTCAAACTTCATCATTCTCGTCATCATCCATTGCAACGCAGTCAACCAGCAGCTCGAAGGACCACCGTAAAAGGGACAAGATGATGAAGAAATTCAGAGGCCTTGGTCTCTAGATACGATCACAGCATTTTCCATGTATTACAAATAACAGTAATATATATGTTTAACCTAGGATGACGCCAGTATATGTAAAGTAGAGGTTGTAGCCAAACCAATGTCCTACCTCTCGGCATCGGCATCACCGTCCGGAAGCAGAACGAATCACGTGAGACACTGGGCCCCCGCCGGTTCCGCCATGCGCATCCGGTTCCGCGAGCTACACGCACAGAGGCACATACACCAGGACCGCGTCAATGTTAGCAGCACGGATATATCTCAAAACAGGATCACCAGCGATTCCTCATAGGTATATATACCCCCATAGCTTTGCATGGATGGCATCCGTATTGGTTGGTAATAACTGTGGAAAGTCAACTGTTAAGTAGCAAGCATGTTTGGTTTTGGAAGGAAGAAAGAGGCATCGACGCCAACCTCATCGGTAACGGGATCTACCGCTGCCAGTGTCAAGAAGGACTACATTACGGTAGACACGCCATTTGAATTTCCTCCTTCACACATCAAACCACCAAAGGAGAAGACTCTAACTGATGAGCAAAAGGAAAAGTATCTGACTGTTTTGAAACATTTCCAAAATGAATCTTTGCTGATCTCAACAACTGAGCATCATCACCATAACTCCGAAATGAAGCCATTAATCAGCGATGAAAAAGCTTGGTTGACCAGAGAATGCTTCTTGAGGTATTTAAGAGCCACCAAGTGGAACGTCGATGATGCTATCAAAAGAATAGAGGGTACTTTGAGTTGGAGAAGGGAATTCGGTATCGTTTATCAGACCGATGACTCCAAGAATACCGTCACTCCTGAATTGGTTTCCGTTGAATCGGAAACTGGTAAAGAGGTGGTGCTAGGTTTCGACAACGACTCTAGATCATGTTTGTATTTGAAACCAGGAAGACAAAACACAAAGAACTCATTCAGACAAGTGCAGCATTTGGTGTTTTTCTTAGAAAGATGCATCGATTTCATGCCTTCTGGTCAAGATTCTTTGGCCTTGTTGATCGATTTTAAGAATCACCCGGAAATTGCTGCAGATGTTGAAACTTCGAAGACTCCACCATTGAGTGTTGGTAAACAAGTCTTGCACATCTTGCAAACACATTACCCTGAAAGATTAGGGAAGGCCTTGTTGACTAATATTCCATTCCTCGCAAGAACTTTCTTGAAATTAATCTACCCATTCATTGATCCCCTAACTAGAGAAAAGTTAGTTTTTGATGCCAACTTTGCCAATTTCTGTCCTGCTGAACAATTAGACAAGGACTTTGATGGTTTAGTTGACTTCGAATATGATCACTCCAAATACTTCCCTGCTGTTGTTGAGATGGCAGCAAAGAAGAGGTTACACTACATGAAGAGATTTGAACAGTTTGGAGGTGTTGTCGGTTTGAGTGAGGTGGATCTTAGAGGTTTTGGTGAAACCCTGACAATTCCTGTTGGTTTGCAGCCTTCTGACGTTGCGCCAGTTACTGAAGAAGTGACCACAGCACCTAAAGTCAATACAGATTCCTCAACTAGTACAGAGGAAGTTGTCGCCATACAAACTTAAAGGTTGTGCATCTGTTTCACTCTGGGGCCTTTCCTTTTTCCCCCTCATCGTTCTCCCCTTAATCTCATCCATCGTGCACTTCTGTTTTTACCCTTTCTTTCTATTTAATTCATTTTGTGTACCACTCTAGTTTTCTGTCAACGCTATCTTATGTTTTTTTTAGACCTGTTTTTGCCTTCTCTATCATTGTGTGTATACTGGTGAATTAAAACATGATTCAGACTAATTATTGTACAAAAATTTTATTATTACACAGATTTCTAACTACCTATTTCTCTATATTCTGGCCTGTTTTGCGTCTTGGTGCCACAGGTATTGAATTCGACCCTGTTCCCCTTGACGGTACAAACTTTCTGGAGTTAAAGTTATCTCGATAAGCGTCACAAGGAGGTGGTTGGCTCGGTCTTTGCCTCTGTTCTCTTTGTGAATCTTCAGGTCGTGGGAATTCTGGGCCTTTAGCTCCCCTTGGGCCTCTTGGCAGAAATGATGGTCTATCTCTTTCGTATGTAGGTTTCCGGTTGGTGGTGCTAGAGTTTCTTTTCGAGTTTGTAAACGTATTTGGGGAGGCAGATCTGGGTCTCTTCTGTCCTCTAACATCGTTATTGGGCAACTGTATGGAATCCAGTCCACCTCTCGTCGCGGAAATCAATCTTGGATTTTGGGAATGTGAAACTGTATCCCTATTTTGCGGGGAGATGGATCTCGATATAGATCCAGAAGGCGATCTTGAATACGATGATCCTGATCTGGAATATGACCTAGAATAAGATCTAGATCGAGAATAAGAGCCCGAATAAGACCTCGATCTAGAGTACGATCGGGATGATTCCCGGTCGGATCTGCGGGTCATATCCCTGCCCCTTTTACTTGATGGCGATCTCGAATAAGAGAGAGATCTCGATCTTGAAGGTGTCCTGGAGTATGATCTTGATCTGGAATACGACCTTGACCTCGAGTATGATCTTGATCTGGAATAGGATCTTGACCTAGAGTACGATCCTGATCTGGAATACGATCTCGATCTAGAATCAGAATATGAGCTTCCTCTTGATCCGCTTTGACTGCGTGTCCTTGTTCTACCTCTCTCCCGCTCGCTTCCTTTCAATCTGTTTTTTTCGGCTTCCTTCTCTGCCTCTTCCTCTTGCAATCTCTCCAAATTTTCTCTCATGTCTTCGGTAAGCACACCCATCCCGATAGCAGTGAAGAAGTTGATGCAAAATCTCAAATGTTCACTATCAGTTTTCGGGAACATCCCGGATAGGAATGGCTGAATATAATCTTCGCTCACTCTTTCCGTCAACCTTCTAATACCAAGTTCTTCTTGTAGCTTCAAAAACATAAACTTTAAAAAGATTCTTCCCGAGGATGTCGAGTCAGTTTCGTTTAATCTAATCACCTTCATAGCTTCCCATCCCATCTTGTCAGACGCAAACATGTGTCCCCAAAAAGATGCAATATTTCTTAACAAGTTGCTTTCGTACCTATGACACATCTGATAGTTTTCTTCAAACACCGCATCAAACGCATGTGCCCACTGTTTATTGATTATCACCAATCTCTCCCCAATTAAGCCATAGTATTTGGCATAAGTCTTTTCTTGGGCACAACATTTAACAATTATATCTACTAACATGTATTCTTTTTTTTCTGGTATGATTGGTTTAAGATTTAGTAACTTGTGGACTGCTTCATCGTGACCTAAACTTGACATTATGGTCAAATAAACGGTTTTCTGGAAGTTCGTTAGCTCGGTCTCAGTTAAATCCTTTATCTGTTGTTTAACTTGATCATCCTTCATTGCTTCTTCAGATTCATCATCAGAACCAGATTCATTCGATCCAGACTCGTAGGCACTCTCATCGCTGACATCCTCTTCCTCGTCCCCTAAGATTTCTCGCTTCAATTTTTCGTATTCTTGTTCGTGTTTCTCATAGTCCTCGTCAAAGCTAAACACATTTAGTACCTCTTGAGCTTTCAAATTATCCTCAAGATTAAACGTATGTGTAATTTTGTCATCCTCATCAACCAAATCAAGATCCTCCTCCACTATTGGCAGGTTATCGAATCCCGCCCTCCGAAGTTTGAATAGATCGTCCACTAAATACTGCACCCTGTGAGTTATTATATTTTCGTTCAAAATGACTCTCAATCTTTCAAAGACTGCATTAAAGGCAACACTCGAATTTTCCAACAATAGTGAACCACTAACAGTCATTAGGGTACAAGCTATTTCAACTGAGTTGTCAGTAGGGTTCTCTAGCAATAACTGTAAAAGTTGTAGGACCAAGACATCATGGCAAACCTGATAGTTTGCAAGTTGGGCAATGAATACAACAGTAGACTTGCACAATTCCTTATCATCTCTTCTATATGCTCTCTTAAATTGAAGGATTAGCCTCGTTATAAGTAGTTCACCGATCTCGGGTATTTTCGAATTAATGACGCAAATTAAGGAAGCGTAGACTGCCGTATAATGTTGAGAGGTAGCTTGAGATTTCATCAAACTTCTAACGAATGAACCTTTGCCTTTGATAATATTCAACTTAAACAAATCAACAACGATGGTCTTGATGTTCGATTTGTTCACCTTGTTGATCAAACCATTCATAGACTTCTTCAATTGTTCCCATTGCAGTTTTTGAAACTCTTCGGATTGTTTAGAGAGACTCACTTCAGCTAACAAAGCTCTGAGTTTTGCTGGTGGAATATATGCACCACCAGACCTGAGCTTAGTTAGCTCATCTAATGCCTCAGACATCTGTTTGTCTAACGTTTGATCCCTTCTGGTTTGGCTAAACCGTTTGTATGTACAACTTTATCACAAAATTGTCATTTTCATTAGCATTTTCACCTTCCTAAAAAAAATTTGCATGTGTGCGCGCTCCTCCCAAAAACCATGTGGAGAAGAGCAGCATGCCCCTTATTCATACACCGTCGTTATACAGAATAAACATTGATCCTCATTGTATTTTATCAAGAGCAAACAAAGAACCATCAGATTATACCAAAAATGGTGTTTAAATCACCATTACTTTTGTTGAGCCCAGTTCAGGTAAAGAATTCCGTCTTATTAGCCAGCCTTTTGTCCACAGCAATAGACAAAACTGATTCGAAACACAAGCTCACTATTTTGGTTTTGAAAGACATATCAGATCTACATGAATTAATAACCACAATAATTGAAATATATGATACCGCCAGATTTTATAACTCTAAGGAACTATCCGTAGTAGTTGTGTACGGGTCTAATTACAAGAGCCTTGAGAAGGGCACGTTTGATGCCGTCATTAGCTATATGGGTTCCGATAAGCTCTTTGATAATCATACACATCAGCTACCTATTTGTATCGTATCGACAGATGAAATTACTTCTGTCAAAGGGGATCAGTTTCACTATGAAGCTCCGGATGTGACAACCAAAGGGACTGTCGCTATGTACGACACAGTAGCATTAGGAGGCACTTTTGATCACTTGCATGATGGCCATAAGATTTTACTCACTGTTGCCTCCTTTTTGACAAAGGTGAGGCTTATCGTGGGGGTCGCTGGTGAGGAGCTATTGAAAAACAAAAAATATTCTGAGTTTTTAGAAAGTTATGATGTGAGAGTTGCAAAGGTTACTGAGTTTGTCAAGTTCATCAATGCATCTCAAACTTTGGATGTATTCATGATCAACGATATATTCGGACCAACGGCCACAATTAAGCAAATCGATGCATTGGTGCTAAGTTCCGAAACTGTGAGTGGTGGCTCGTACATTAATAACGTTAGAAGGGAGAAAGGATTTCCAGAGTTGGTTGTTTACGAAGTTGCTGTAGTTGGCGGTGGTACGAAGAGCGACGGATTTAAAGGCAAGCTAAGTAGTACCCAGTTTAGAAAGATTGAATACGAGAAGTACCAAAAATCGAAATAACCCTACATTTGAAAATTTATAATAGTTGTATAACGATAGGTTCAATAATGAAAATAATATATAGATTCAATTCAGAAAAATAAAAATAATGTTAAAACGCAAGTATGGTGGTAGGGCTTAGTAAAAACATATACGGTGGAAGTTTTAAAAAAGGAAAAAGACAATAGTAAAAAACGATATAATAGGAACTTGGCATAAAATTCACATGAAATAGAAAACGTATAGAGCATGTACTGCTTAGGTAAAGAGCAGGGAAAAAGAATAAAGGCATGAAAATGGACGATCTTTTACTAAGATCACAAATAGAAACTCATTATTCTCTGATAAAAATCGATGGCTCAAACGTAGAGCCTCTTCTGACGTTTCTATCAGGATGGTCAATACAAATGTAAAAGTTACTTGAGGAACTAATATCATAAAGAACCATGTTTTCTCTTTCTTTGGTATCCAAGTACTCAACGTCCTTCAAGTTAGAAACGGCGATTCTCACGCTGTTAAACTCTTTTTCACTCATTCCTAATAATTTGTGTAGTCTAGTTTTTGTTTGAGTAAATGGTTCGTCCTTCACCAAATCGAATATGAACGGAATGCTGTGTAAGTTTTGAAGCTTTCCAAAGAATTGGAACCCAGTGATTAACTTGACAGTATCAGATGGGTTGTTGTTCAATATTCTTTTGTACAAAGGATAGTTGCCTATGATTATTTGATCAAAATCATCTATGGTATTTGTGGGAGCAAAAACACCGGCTAAGATATGATTTCTGGCAGCCCAACAAACCAAATTGTCCCTATCCTGATTGGTAATATTAACCTTCATTTGCAACCTTGAAATTAAGTTGTCAATTGTGCTTGATTTTGGTAAGAAGAATTCGTGCTTCTGTTCTCTGCAGATACCTTGTCCAACCCAGGAAACTTTAAATAATTTCATTTCTTCAAATTCAGCCAACGTAACATTCAATATTTCATATTGTAAATCTAAAGTCTGAGATTTTGGTGTTCTATCTATCAATCTTCTGAAATCGGTATCCTTTTTAAATGGGATTTTCTGGTTAGAGTGACCCAAAATGAATATTCTCAAGTAGTCAGGGTCACCCTTGATATGATCAGCTATTTTGGCAGCAAGTGACTTATAACTTGAAGTCGTCGAAAACCAGAAATCAAACTGCTTTTGAACTTTTGTTGAGTTAGATCTCTTTTCTGCAGGCTCGTCATCTTTCTCGTCGTCATCTGCCTTTACATATTCCTCTTCATCCTCATCTGCTTTGGTCAACGGTGTAACTCTAAAGTGAACTCTGTTTGCTAGGAAAGAGTAGAATGACTCGGCTGTCTTAAATTCAACGGTCGATGAAACTTCCGGGTCTGTCACAGCTTTTGCAAAACAAATAATATCACCATGACCAAGCTCGGATTTATAAAACGAAACATTATGAGCGAGTGACTCTATCTCGTTTGGGCCAATTTCTTCATAAAACTCTAATGGAGTACCGATATCAAAGTCCATAACATTATTCAACAACTCAGTCAGGTACTCAATCTGGTTGTCAAGTGACACTATGATGTGAGACAAGCCTTTAAGAGTTTGTTCTTTCTGGTCAAAGTATTTAATGAAGAGAAGAGCATTGTTTGAATTATCATCGACTAGTTCAGATTTTGGGCTATATTCGGATGTAACCACCTCGGAGAGCTTCAGGTATTTCTCATCAAGCGCACTAATTTCTGGAATTCCCTCAATTAGCTTAGAATTTTGTTGCTTCATCATGTAGTAGCTGTGAGATACAAACTTCACGTTCTTAGTGTTATCCTCCAGGAATAGAACTAATTGCGAACTTTGATTTGTTCTTCTTCTTCTTGTCAGACTTGATTCGCAGAGTTTTACAATCTGGCCAACCGTGATTTCAGTAAATCCAGGGTCATCATAGCTGTAAGGAATAGGAGCGTTTGGTCTGATAGCAGAACTGTGTCTTCCAACGATATTCCAAAATCTAAAACGGCCGTTGTGACCCTTCTCCCCAAGTTTCTCCGCAACGAGGTCATAAACCTTCGAAAATGGATCGGATTTTAACATTCTTAGCTTTATTGGCAGTGACTCGGGGTCGTACAAGTCGTCAGAATAGTTGATCTTATCTTCCTCGTTTGGACCAAGATCAAATCCTTCGTACTTCAGATATCCGTGGTTCGTGTAGATTTTCAAGTTTGCATACAAATGCATTTCTTCTTGTTCCTTTCTTATTCTCTCTCTCTCATCGCGCTCATACTCGATTTGCTTCGCAAGGTGAACTGGAGTATCTTCTTCAGTTACTTCAGCTAGCATTTCGGCAACTCTTGACTTCCGAATATAAACCAACATATAGGCCGAGGTATGTCTCTTCATTTGATACTCCTGCTGTTGGTCTTTAGTCAGGTTTCGAATATCAGTTGTCAATCTATCCGCACCGAAATTACCTTCAAACACTTCATGAGGTGTGACCTTCCAAACTTTGTCGTCCTCAAATCTGAACCACTCATCTTCTAGGGTAGGTTTAATCATAGCATAATAGTGGCCCATTGAGACGTCACCTTGGTGAACTAAAACTCCGTGTAATTGGTATTCCCAATCCTCATCATAATGTGCCGCATCTTTAGCCAAATATGGCTTTAAATCAATCTCATCAAAGTATTCATAGCGGTCATTAATTTTGATCAAACGGTCGTATTCAAAGTCGTATTCAAATCTTTTTAATTGCAAGTGTAACACAGGTGGAAAGGTCTCGAAAACAACACCCTTCTCAGCGTCTTGAAGCCCAAATCCGGGGGCCTCGTATTTGTTATCTCCGTCCAACATTTCTAATTCAATATAATTCTGGAAAGATTCTTTGATGTTTTTCAGGTTCTTAACATTCAGCTGAATGTCCCAAAAGTCTTCTGTACGACTACTCTCATAGTCTACGTTGACACATCTAATGAAACTTTTCATGCTTCCGACAAAAATATCATTCAAACAGCCTTCGATCTCTGCATTTTTCATTTTGGACTCCAACCGATCCATCAAGATACGGTTCAATTCTTGAACATCATGCTGAGTGAACGCATCTGCGCTGTTCCAACCAAAAGAGTGAGTTAACTCTAATGTATCGATTGGCTTGCTGGAGGTTTGTAAGTTGTAAAAGATTCTTTGTAATGCTAACGAGACGCTTTTAGGCTGCTCTAAGTATTGCTGGAAGTTGGTAACATCCATGTTTAACTCATCCTGAGTTGGAATTTGATAGACCTTTTTCCTAAATATTTTAGTGAAATAGTAGGATTGCAACAAGGAGTTTAGATAACAAGTGGCGCCTTGATTATTGATGCCGACAAATCCAGTCTCTTTCTTGGAATCATAATCGATGAAATCATGCCATAAGACGCCTGTATGATCTTTGATAATTCTGACATAAGCTGTAATGTTGATCATGTTATTTTTTATTAGTTTCGAGTCTTGAACAAGTCTAGTATTTAGCTGTCCAACAAAACCCCAATCAGTAACTTTCGACGTATAACGGTGATTGGCAACATTTAATTTATGCGCAGATGGATTTTCAGGATCCCAAGCATCAATAGCAAACTGAACGCAGCAATGCCAATCTCCGCTTGCATCTACCTCCTTGTCTATAGGATGTCCTTCCAAATACACGGAATAGATTGGAGTTGGTCTGCCCTTGGGTGACATTAGTAACAAGTTGAACTCATAATCGCCGACTTTAAACTTAGGGCCATACCATTTGTCTCCCTTTAGATCAGAAAGAGAAATTATCTCCCAGGTGTTATAACCTTCGACCTCTGTTTCGTAGCATTGTGGAGGAGGACTCAACAGTCTCTGTAAGTTCACGTCAAATTTGGAGGAATCGATGGCTTCTTCCTCATCATCATCTACGTCATCAACAATTATAGTATTGGTAACATTTTCATTTTGATGCTCGTGCTGTTCCTTTTGCTGTTGCAAATTCAATGCAATAGTGGCAGCCTTCTCATCATCCGTAATGAAATCTGAAGATTCTGTGCTTGAAATATCATCTTCATAACCTGCTGCATCTAGTTCGTTATTTCCTCCGAATGGGTTTTCTGACTCACTATCTTGATTTCCGGTCATTGTTTATGTTTCAGCAATTTCTTCAATTATGGTAATGTTAGTATAATAAATACGAAAATCGATCTGTATTGGCTATAGCTGCGAAATCTGAAATCGCAACACTTAGGGGAAATCAAGAATTGCTTACTCTTTGTGAACAAGGTCAGAAACACGATATAATTGATCTGAAATAAAATATAATGGACTCAATAAGCTCGAGGTATTTGCTGAGTGGTTCAATGCCTCAAAGAAATGTGTGACTGCTGTGCTTGATATGAAAGGCAAAAAAGGTATATCGGGAAGAAAGGCAGATAATCGCTCACTTTACTTATGGCTTTCAAATGAGGACAGAGCGTAGCTGGAACAATTATAAGATTCGAAATGTACTCTCAAGATACAAGGCGAGTCGACAAACAATAATTGAGTGGGTAGGAAGTTGATAAGCCGAATTGAAGGGTCGGGTGTCTTGTTCAGCAAACACCTTTCTTTATCATTCTGTGCACCTCCTCATATATATTTCTTCCTTGTTGTGCGTAACGATTACTAAGTATACGATAGAGGAATAGCGCACCTCCCGCGGCCGTACCAGCTTCCTGGTGGGGTCTGCCACGGCGCTGGCGGGCACACAGGCGCAGGCGGCAGGAGTTGCGAACACCAGGAGGCTGTCCGGGGAAGCTGCCTCGAGATAAGTTTTATGGACCATTACCATCGAGCAAACAGCTTTCAGTCTGATCTTTAATGTCTGTAATCTGCTATATGACCTTTCTGGCTACCCTTCATGTTGAAATCGCCTTTCGACGACAACGTTTAGTCGAATTGTGAGCTACCACTAGACTACAAAGTCTACGTAAGCTGGTTTAATATATACTGTTTTATCGTCGCTTGATGTTCTGAGGAATCAGGATACACACGATATGCCTCTATTGCCCATACAAAATTGGAAAAATACCTAAGTAATCTTAAAATATATACATCACAACATAACCGTAGTGTTAAAGAATCATCTTATGTGGAAATCAGCTAAGATCCAATTTGTTTAACTTGTCTGTCAAGTCTTTCTCAAATTGTTGCTTCTTAGTCAATTTATCTAAATGGTGAGTTGATTCATTATCACCGCGTCCGACTTCTTCGTTCGAGTAAAGATAAAAGAAGCTGGTTTGAGCTTCCTGATTATCATCAATCTCCACAGTTGAATCGCTCATCGGATTTTCGTTCTCAGGTGGGTCGACGTCAATATCACACTTTTCGTGCGGTTGTTCGTCCTCTTCCTTTGCTGCAGTTGCTGCAGTTAAATTGTCGGATTGAGTCTTGGGTTCAAAATCTTCTTCATTGTAATCAATCTCAAACCCATCATCCTCATCAGCGGCCTCAACCTCGGTTTCCGATGCAACAACAAGTCCATCATCACAGTCGCCTTCATCATCGTCATCATCATCCGCGTCAACTGGGCGAATAGGTTTACTATCAACCACGCGAGTATCGTCAGATTTATTAGTATCGTTATCATTTTCATCATCATCGTCATCATCATCCAATGGCAATATTAGGTTTTTCAACTTGGAAGATCTAGATTTTGGGCTTTTTTCTACATCATCACTGAGGTGAAAGATTGGCTTCACTGCTGGATTCATTGCTGCCAGTTGAAGTTGCGAGTGATTCATGCTGCTCTGGCCACTAGCTAAAACGCATGTCGTGCTGTTAGAATTGCTACTGCTGCTTGTAGAGGTGCTTGATCTGCTGCTTAATGGTGGTTTCGTTTGTTGCGAAACGTCTCCCTTCATGGTACCCTCGTACGGTAGCCCTTCAGAAGTACTTGATGACAAACTGGCAGTTGTGGCTGGAGTACTAGCTAGAATATTTGAATTGCTGCTACTGCTGAATATGAGATTTTTGTTCAAATGATCTTCATCCTCCAGGTCGCTTTCAGGGTTACTACCGTGTCGCTTTTGATACGTTGTGTAGGATTTCTTATTCTTGTCACTTAGCAAATGAATGAATCCCTTCTGTTCTTCCCTGCTGTTCCAATTTAGAACCCTGCTGACGCTGTCAAAGTATTCCGTCTTCGAAGATCTAACCGTAGGGAATGGGAAAGGCGAGGCGCAGACTGTAACGTAGTGACCTTTCAATAGCTCAACCCTGGACCTACCATCAAACGAAGCCCATGCAGTAGCACGTGAACGTAGAGGGACTTTAACCTTCAAATTCATGGAGTCAGGTAATAAAATTGGTCTGAAAGATAAGGTGTGAGGGCAAATTGGAGTGACACTGATGGCACTAACGCTAGGATGAACTAACGAGCCTCCAGCACTTAACGAGTATGCAGTTGAACCCGTTGGAGTGGCAATAATCAATCCATCAGCTTGGGCCACGGTAAGTAGCGAGCCATCGCCGTACATCTCAAGCATCGACACCCATGGTGAAGGTCCCCTGTCCACGGTTAGCTCGTTCAAGACTTGTTGCTCGCAAACTAGCTCACCGTTTGCCTTGTGGACACGGCAAGTAAATCTCATACGTAAATTAGTATGAACACCATTTTTGATAACGTTCCCTAGTACGTTACGGAAATCTTCAAACTGGAAGTTTGTCAAAAATCCCAATGATCCCAAGGAGAAGGACATTATTGGAGGTACCACCCTTTGGAATAGAGTCGAGGCGTATAACACCGTTCCATCACCGCCTAGTGTTATGACCAAATCAAAAATATCTGGGTTGTCCCTAATCAGCTTCTTGGTCCAGAACTTGAGACGGCCCTTAGCGGTCGGAATATCGTTCAAAATGCCTGGAGGGTCGAATCTTTTGGAGTTCTCTAAATGATAGTCCACATAGACCTCAGTTGTATCGCTCAGAGATAATAGCCATTCGGCCATTTCTTTTGTTAGATACACCAATGAGTTGTCTCTGGCCTTTGTAATGATCATCACCGAATGCAACTGTAAATGGATGGTGGCTTTATTCAAATTCTTAGCCAATATTCTAACACCGTGAGCAGTCTTGGCCAATTGAGCATGGGATTTGACAGATTTTAAGCCTTTGTTGGATAAAGAGTCCAACAAGTGGTCAGCTGGGTTCTTGTATTCAGCTGGACTCACAGGCTCGACATTTGGTGACTGTCTTCCAGAATCGGGTAGCAATCTATCAGAGCTGTCAACTTTCACTGTAAAAGAACCTCTAGGATTTCCTTGGCAATATAAACTGTCATGAAGTATTGGTTCCTTTGGCAATTGAGAATCAGTCCGATTCATCGGATGAGTCAACTCGTCAATCTCATCCCTGTTGAACGATCCCGTTCTAGAGTGCAGTAGGGAAGGGCGGATAACAGGGGAAAGCGGAGTGAACTGGTTATTTGGCATCTCAGGTCTCAAAAGTTAATTGCTAATAGACACCTTTAACAAGTGCTGTACTTATTCTGTGTATGGATCTTTCTCTGTGGTACAATCTCCATATATGTGGAGGAGATCAAATTAGTAATTGTACGGTGGAAAGAATTGACAACAGTTATTGTGAATGCTTGAAACAACAAAAGTTACCAAAACTCGTCCCAAACCAGATATTCCCTTGTCACTTTAAACTCAATTGTGGTTCTTATTCGGGTACTCGTTATTGGGGCGAGTTTATGCTAGCAGGAATTACTGGGGTTGCTGGAACTTCTGGAAGTTCTGGAACTGCCTGAGGCTGTAGCGTAGACTGTAGACTGTAGTCCACTGAGACTGGGGGTGACTTCCCCTTAGTAATTTAACTGGGTGGTGGAAGGACAAGTGCGAAACCCGGAGAGGATTGTGCTGAGGTCAGCACTGTCCGTTTGATTACGTTGCCCACCGAGTTCTCGGAGTTTCGAGGACCATAGCGCTTCGGGTTGGGGCTTTTTCTTGCTTTGCACAGGGGTTAATAGACATTTCCTCCGAATTTTGTCCGCGAATAGCTGGTGCCCAATCTTTTATGTGAAGATAATTTAAAGGTTCTAAACAGCAAGAGTAAATCAAACAGTGAACACAACAAGAGGGTGAATAAAAAACACCATAAATCAGAAGTAACTACCAGAATAAAATATAACAATCATATCTATCTATCTACCACTCCTATCTAAAAATCCTTGGTTATCTTACAGGTCCAGCCAGAATTCTTATCTAACAATGGCAAGGAGGCACCCAAACACCAACCCAATTCGTTATCTTCAATAGTTTTAGCGGTTCTCAGTTCTCTAGTTAATGGGATGTCGTAACCTATATGTAACATAGCAGTCATGAACGATAGATCAAGACAATATAATGGCTCATCAGACAACTCTTCAACATGCTTTGGATCCGGGAAATGTTGAGCCCAGTTTTCAGCACCTGAGCAGACCAATTTAGTGATGTCTTTCATCTCTTGTAGGGTGAAAGTCAATGGCATACCGATCGGTTGTAATCTGTCATAGAAGTATGAAAAGATGTACATATCTGATGATTCCAAGAATTGATGTCTCAACGATGGTTGGTAAATACCGTTGAATGAACATGATTTTGACTCACATTCAACATTTTTGTTCAAGACAGCTTCAGAGATGGATCTACATTGAGTGGCGGCAGTTTGTGCAATAGGATCAGCAGCAGTTTCTGCAGGGGAAACGAAGTTGACCAAATATATGTCTCCGTCATCAAGTTCAACCTTAACAGAGTCAGCTCTAACACCTGGCGGTAAACACGGATGCTGCAATGAAATTCCGGTAGTCAATGTATCATCTTTCACTTTCTCTGGACTCAAAGGTCTGAGAATTGCAGCTGTATTTGGATCCTGCAAGAACATTTCCAAAATACGTGAGTTAATCTTTCTTCTACCTTGCATCAAACCGTAACCTAAGTGTGAGTATTGGTATAAAGAGAAGTCTCTACCACCAAAACTGATTTCATACTTGTGTTCGCCTTCAATCATGGAATCACCGTCAATTGGTTCAAAAACAATTTGTGTAGAACCACCACCTAGATCAAAGACTGCGGCAGTAGGATCCTTCGATTTGGAACCGATGTTACCCAACAAGTAGTTGGTCGTAATCCAAGCATAAACACCTTCATCTGAACCATCCATAATGGAGATTCCGTCACCTTCAACAACGGCAAATGGATAGTCTTCAGTTAGATGACGTCTAACCTCAGCTAAGATTGCCTTGGACTTTTCAGCTCCCAACAATCTTAATCCTGCTGTTGCCTTTAATGCAATTGGAGTACAAGATTGCTTTGATTTTGGAACAGATTTCACAGCTAAATCCAACAATGGGTCCAAAGATGCAGCAGCTCCTTTGACATCCGTGTCGAAAGAAGATAAACCAGGTTTCAACATGTCAAAGACTTCGTTGAGTAACTTTGGTGGGGAAGAGCAAGTGTCAAACTTATAAACGTGAACTCTCGAACCAGTGGATCCAGCATCGATCATCACAACGTATGACTCTTCAGATTCACAAGCAGCAGCCTTCACTTCATCGGCAAACTTAGCTTCCTCTTTTTGATCATAAAGAGGTTCAGATTTGGCGACACCTTTGGAATCTGAACTTAAACCAGCCTTGTTACTTGCAGCTGGAGTAGGAGAAGCTTCAGAATCACCTTTGACCAAATTTTTGTTGGAAGCAGCATATTTGTCGGATTTACTCTTAACGGGAGTTGACTCTTCAGCATCTTCGGCACCAAAGGAAGGTATATAGGCCTTCTCAGCACCTGTAACAACGGCATCAGCAATAGCAGCAGAGGTTTTAGAAACAACGTTCCCATCTAAATCTTCGATGAGACGGTTCAAATCAGAAGAGCCCGAAGGCCCTTTAGGTTCGATAGAGGAGCCAAGTTCGGTGACACCTTCAGGAACAACACTAGGGGCAATGTCTGATTCTGCAACCTTTGAACCGCTAGGGGTCACAAAGCACAGGAAACCAATGAAGGTTAAAACTGCAGCCACCAGGACCAATTTGTTTTGACGTCTCGCGATTAAAGCCATTGTCTAGCCGCTATCTACTGCAATAGGTAAGGTAAAGGATAGTGAAGGGGTCTGATCCAGAGATAAAGTGAGATAGATAAAAGGTCCTTCACACCAGTCCAGTAGGTACACGTAGGCACGTACGAATCACGATCGCTCACTCAGACCCACACCTTGGTGTGCAACACTCAACTGAAGCCGCTGCTGATGCTGATGGAGGCAATTTTGAAGAAAGCTCGAGTCAGGGCACGACCTCCACAGTCCACGGTCCAACTGTGTCACGTGTGACGTGTCAGTGCGGTGGTTGGTCTTGCTGGAGACTGGAGTGGACGCGTTGAAAATTCGACTGCAGGGACGGCGACGCGACTCTCAAATAGATTAAAAGAAGTTTGAGCGCTGAGCAGTGGAGCACTCTACAAAAATCGTGCGGCGTATAGTAAACCACGAGGCCGCGAATGTGGGCAGTTATGCAACGGTAGCTGTGGTTGTTAAAGCATCTGGTATCCAAAGGAACGGAACTTTACTCCGATTCCTTGACAACACAGACCCTCTAACATAGTAGTAGGGCGTGTACGGATGGCCACCATTTAGCGGCACCGACCACGATCCTCTTGATATCCATTCTCCGTTGCGACCTTGAAAAAACAAAGCCCCCTCATTGTTGTAAAAGAACATCAAACAAAAGGGTTTTTTCCCCTTAATTCGTTGTTGTACAAAACACTATGGGAAAAAGAAAAAGTGTCCCCGTATTTTCTCCAAGTTTGGAAAAAGTTGGTTCGACAGAAACTTCTGATTCGTCAGATTCTGAGGAATATTATACTGAAATCAACGAAAAGGGTTTCGAGGAAATGGGGGGAAAACCAAGGCACTATGGTGACTTTTCATCTGACTCGTTTCATTCCATCAACTATACCCCAGAGGAATACTCTCGGTACCACAACTCAAATTCGGAATCAGACGTATTTAGAAAAAATGAGTTGAATTTGGAAACTCAAGAATTGAGTAACGAAAAAAACACAAGCACAAATGAATTTGGGTTTCCCCTCACAGATGATGAGATAGCAGCCAAAGGAAAGACCCCCAGTCAGCTACTTGCGGAGCAATCGGTCTTTGGTTCAAAAGTTTTTAATAGTTCCCCAAGTGATGAGACAAATAGTTCACCTATCCATGGTTTAAATTCAGAGAATAGCTCCAAAAGGAGAATGAGCACTACTTTTGAGGGTAAAATCCCTTTAAGTTCCTGTATGATTACAGATATGAACAGAGATTACTCCGCATATACTACCTTTGAGTCATCAAGAAATCCCGGAAAAATTAAGCATAAAGAAACTGGATTGGTCAAAGGGTGTTTATGGGGAGAAAAAAATCGCTTGAATTTACCTGAACCATACGATAGGTTTCAGAGTTTGCCCTCGCACGATTTCACTTCTCCCGTAAGTGAAACGAATCGAATAAAAGAAAATTTTGAACATAATGGGGCAGTTGCTACCAGCAGTGATTTCAGAAAAGTTTACAAAGAAACGGGCACAATTCCATACAGTTTGACTGAACCAGTAAAGAATGATTTTGCTTTAGGTCAACAACAGCTCATACCTCAACTGCTTGGAGAAAATCAACCACAACTTTATAAGTTCCCCAGAGACGGTGTTCATAGAAGTTCTAGAAATGGACAAGTTGGAGCTGTTGAAACGCCAAAACCGGAAAATGCTTTTTGTTCCGAGTCTTTCACCTCAAAAGGTAAAAATCTGCGCCCAACAACGATCAATAAAAAGATAAATTCTTCTGCCAGTACCATTATGGAGTATGGATGTGGTTTGGACAAAGATAGCAAATTTTTAAACCGCCAAAGTGATAATTTGGGTCAAATAAACTCAACGTGTGCAAAGGGTTTAATTCTAACCGTAGATCAAAATAGTCTGGTTGCGAGTCCGGGTAGGGTTAGATCTACAGTTGAATCCTATGAATCTCGTGCCCCCAATTCCAAAGAAATACTGTTCGAAATTAATGGGGAAGTAAACGAAGCGAAAGGATATGCTAGAGTAGAGTGTCATCAACAGGATGAATCGTCACGTAAATCAACTAGAAAACATAAGTGCCTTTGTGAAGATCATTCCTTGAGATTCGACTCAGATTTTTTTGAACAAATGGCAAAGTCGATTGACTATTTTTCCAGCCAACAGGAAGCAACTTTCATAAGGGAGCAAGAACTCTTAAAAAATGACTACAATAAGGCCATTGAAAAGATCTCAACTTTTTTGGAAAGTGTCCGTGTTCAAGAAGAAAAGGAAAACCTCAATAGAGTTTTTGAGGAGCTGGGGCTTGCACGCAGACAGAATGAAGCATACAAACAATGGATCTTAACATTACATAAAGGTCTACATAGGTTGTTGAAACAGAATGGAGAAAGGCCACAAGCAAGCATTAATCAACTGAGCCAAATACTGGAAACACCTGCAAGAGAAAAGTGTTACCAAATGGGCACCAATCTTGTGATAGATATAACAAATTTTGTTGAAAAGCTGAAAAGGGGAGAGGTGCTGAGAAAAGAAGACGAATCATAATTATACAGATGTTTCTGTCGCGTGATTCTCATCACGTGTGTGCCGGAAAGAAAAATCTTCAAAGTGCCGCAAGGCCCGCAACGTCCCCGCCCGCCGGCCGATAAAATTAATAGGTATACCTAACTGAGCTCTAGCCTCTACTACTTATCTGTTTATTATGTAACTTCTTAGATAGTTACTTATACAAATCAGGTGAATTTTGAAATCGACTCAAGTCTTTAGTCTCACAGTCTACAGACTCTACAGAGATGTTGCACAGCCCACATTTAAAGTCTATCAACCTATAAAATAAACTGGCCTGCTTCCCCAGATTTTTCGCTGCTGGAAGATTCTCGAAAAGTCTCCACCACCTCCAGAGTTGCCCGAGAGTGCAGCGGGCCCCGTGGAAGCTTCTGGAGCCTCCCCGGGTGTTCCAGCACGGGCTGGTGATCAATGGGGCCATCTGAAAAGTTCTATTCAGTTCTATTCCCAGCCGTTCCTGCGATTGAGCTATAGACAGTTAGTTGCTTTCTCACTATAGTCAGTTGATCACCTTAGCGCATATAAATATATCTCGCAATCGCCTGGTATTTGCTTTGTCTTTTGCGAAAGTTTTGTTTCTTTCTTTATCATATCAGATCTATTCATTCAATTGATTGATTACAATTTTTAATAAGACTGCTACTATACAATATGACAAACGCAATTGGTATTGATTTAGGTACAACATACTCATGTGTTGCCCACTTCCAAAACGACAGAGTGGAAATTATTGCGAACGACCAAGGTAACAGAACTACTCCTTCTTTTGTTGCCTTCACAGACACAGAAAGATTGATTGGTGATGCCGCCAAGAATCAAGCTGCAATGAATCCTGCTAATACTGTTTTCGATGCAAAGAGACTGATTGGTAGAAAATTCAACGATCCAGAGGTTACCAATGATGCTAAGCATTTCCCATTCAAGGTCATTGACTCTCAAGGCAAGCCAAAGATTCAAGTTGAATTTAAGGGTGAAACCAAGGTCTTCACTCCTGAAGAAATTTCATCCATGGTTTTGACTAAGATGAAGGAAACTGCCGAGGGTTTCTTGGGAGGTAAAGTTACTGATGCCGTTATTACTGTGCCGGCATATTTCAACGATTCTCAGAGACAGGCCACTAAGGATGCTGGTTTGATCGCCGGTTTGAATGTCTTGAGAATTATTAACGAACCAACAGCTGCAGCCATTGCTTATGGTTTAGATAAGAAGGGTCAAGGTCAAGGTGAACACAACATTTTGATTTTCGATCTTGGTGGTGGTACCTTCGATGTTTCTCTATTATCTATTGATGAGGGTATCTTTGAAGTCAAAGCTACCGCTGGTGATACCCACTTGGGTGGTGAAGATTTCGATAACAGGCTAGTTAACCACTTTGCCAATGAATTTAAGAGAAAGTATAAGAAAGATATCACTTCCAATCAGAGAGCTCTAAGAAGATTGAGAACTGCCTGTGAAAGAGCTAAGAGAACTCTATCTTCTTCTGCTCAGACTTCAGTTGAAATTGACTCCTTATACGAAGGTATTGACTTCTACACATCGATCACCAGAGCTAGATTTGAAGAATTGTGTGCCGATTTGTTCAGATCTACTTTGGACCCTGTTGAAAAGGTCTTGGCCGATGCTAAATTGGGTAAGTCTGACATTGAAGAAATTGTTTTGGTTGGTGGTTCTACTAGAATTCCAAAAGTTCAAAAGTTGGTTTCTGACTTCTTCAATGGTAAGGAGCCAAACAAGTCGATTAACCCTGATGAGGCTGTTGCTTATGGTGCTGCCGTTCAAGCCGCTATCTTAACTGGTGATACATCTTCAAAGACCCAAGATTTGTTGTTATTAGATGTTGCTCCTTTGTCATTGGGTATTGAGACTGCTGGTGGTGTTATGACCAAGTTGATTCCAAGAAACACTACCATTCCTTGTAAGAAGTCTGAAACCTTCTCCACATACTCCGATAACCAACCAGGTGTCTTGATTCAAGTGTTTGAAGGTGAAAGAACTAGAACCAAGGATAACAACTTGTTGGGTAAGTTTGAATTGTCGGGTATTCCACCTGCTCCAAGAGGTGTTCCTCAAGTTGAAGTCACTTTCGATATCGATGCAAATGGTATTTTGAACGTTTCTGCTCTTGAAAAAGGTACTGGTAAGACACAAAAGATTACTATTACCAATGATAAGGGTAGATTGTCGAAGGATGATATCGAAAGAATGGTTTCAGAAGCTGAGAAGTATAAGGATGAGGATGAGAAGGAAGCTGCCAGAATCCAAGCTAAGAACTCTTTGGAATCTTATGCTTACTCCTTAAAGAACACAGCTAGTGAAAAGCAATTTGAAGAAAAGGTTGATGCTTCTAAGAGAGAGACATTGAACAAGGCTATCGATGAAACCATCGAATGGCTAGATTCAAATCAATCGGCTACGACTGAGGAATATGAAGATAAGAAGAAGGAATTGGAACAGGTCGGTAACGAAGTTTTGAAAGACTTGTATGCTGCTGGCGGTGCTCCTGAAGGTGCTCCTGGTGGATTCCCAGGTGCTGGTGCCGGTGCTGGTGCTGCTCCTGAAGGACCATCTGTTGAAGAGGTTGATTAATTTAGAGGACTCTTATATAGCTTTGTTTCGACCAGCGTATATATTTTTTCTTTTATTCTTTATGGCTTTTTACTATTTTATTTATTTCTGGGTTTAAAAATTGATCCTTTTTCTTTTATTTTGTTTTATGACTAATTGATTTTTTGTTCAAATATAAATGATTTATTTAACTTGATATAAAGATAAAGTAGTGTGTAGAAGGTGTTCAACTATTTTGCTAACTTTACAAATCCTGCCTCTGTGAACGCTACCAGGTTGTTTCTATTACAATAGCAAATATGTTAATGAAGTGAGGGAAAACATAAAAAAAGATAAAGTTCAGAAATAATGGTGAAAATTCGAGCACAAGCCGGCCGTCAATCTGTGACTTCAACCTTAGCAACAGGCACGTTGTGTTGGTTGCGTGGTACCTGTAGAGAATTGTGTAGAATAAGCTGTCTGACCGTCGACCTTCTTGCTCTTTTTAGCTTTCTTCGCCTTTACAGGAGCGGAAGGATCTTCCCAAGCATACGTAGGTTTGAAGCTATCGATAAATCCGCAATCTTCAAATAGGTTAGGAAATAACCAGAAGCGTCTAGTCATGAAAATCAAGGTGAATATGTAAATAATCAATCTAATGATGGCAACGACAAAGAAGAGACCGATCAATCCCAACAAACCTGTACTCAAATACCAAACACCTTTTCTCATCCAGAAAGGCCATAGTGGGAACAAGATAACTGTGAAGATACCAATGAGACCCAAAATGGAGTACAATAGCAAATAAGGATTCGGTGGTGTGAAGTTCCAAATATAGTATTCGTCTGGTTGTAAAGTGGCTTTAGTCGATGGTTCTAAGCAAGGGAACGATTTTTCCAACTTGATTTTCTTCTCCTTTGCCTCAGCAGCGGTCAATTTCTTGATCGGTTGAACCAACTGGTTTTGAATCAACAAGATGAACACGCTCTGAGCCTGTTGATTTGTTTCGATTGGAGGCAAAGAAGGTTGTTTAGCTTGTTGCTTCTTGTAATCTTCACTGAGCAATGCTCTTACGCATCTCTTGTATCTAAAGAAATCATGTTTTTCACCATTTAAAGAATTCAAACCTTGTCTTTGTTTCAACAATTTGTGGTGTCTTAGAAATGAGGCAACAGTAATGGCAACAGGGTTCTTTTGCTTTGGCGGAACCAATCTCTGTTGCTGAGGTTGGCCTTCTGGCCCGCCTGGTTGAGGAGAAGGAGCTTGACTCATTGCTTTGTCTATACTTCGTCTTGCTATTCTGGTAATTGATGATTGGAAAGCTAATCGCAGTGTTGAATCAACTCGCAGTAAATGGAGTAAACCAAGTAAGTGGTCTAATTTATGGGAGGATGAGTTTTCAGGATTCAAAGTAGGGTTGTTATCAGCAGAAGTCGGAATGTTCTTGAGGCCGAATGATGTATCTAAAAACAAAATCGACGATGCCAAAACACCACTCGGCAACGCCAATAGACGAGAATCGAGAACTCAAACGGCTGGGCGCGCCTCAACCCCTTATTATGTAATGTATTATGAGTGTGATCCGCAGTGGGGCGCCGCCGTCACGGTGAGCCTGAGGGAGGCAGAGAGGATGCGGGTTGATTATTATATAGAGAGATGAGGAGGAATCCATGTTCACCATGACTGGCCTCTGCAACTTTCCCACTGCAAGAACACGGTTGCTGTATCTGGAATACTCGGGTACCCTTTGATACACTCCAATCATGGACTCAGATAAAGATTTTGAGTCCCGGCCTACGGCTGGAAGTTCCAGCCAGGGCGGTGATGATAACGATGACCAGAGGTCCCTCTTCGGTACGACAAATGGAAACCGGAAATGCTTTCAAAAAAACAGCCAGCCTTTGAGGGCATCAGATTTATTTGAAGGTGATGGACTTTTCCCTAAGATGACACTTCGAGAGATGGCAACTCCGAACTCTCCCAAACAAGATAACGATTATGATGATGATTACATAGACGGTAGCAGTGATTTCCTGGACTCTGCATCGCTGTCTAAACGGTCCAACTCCCTGGAAAATCATCAGTCCAGTTTTAATAAAATGGAAACAAGGAGCGATACCTCCTCGAAAGTGGATGAAGATTTGAGAAGCTCGGTGATAAATGAGATGATAAATGACAATGATCTTTCCAACTACGAAGAAGAATATCCAACTTCAAAATTTTACCTAACAAGACTATATGATAAGTACTCAGGAAAGCCATCGGGTTTGGATAGTGATTCGATGACAGATTTTGATAAGTATAATAAAAATTTGCAAACAGAGGAGCATATTAGAGACAGGCTCCGAAAAGTGCTGTTGAAGCGACAAAGCAGAGGTAGCATTAGTTACGGCAACAGAAGGACTTTGACAATATTGAACGAACGTGATCTCCACGATGGATATATACGACCTGATATTTCAATCAAAGACAAAGTTAACATTTCCTCAGTGGCGCCTAAGAAAACATGGTATTCCTTTCTAAAGAAAAATGAAAAATCACAGAGAAAAGGTGATCCCTTCGGAGAAGGGAGTTCCCAATATGTTCATGAAAACCTGCTTGACTCAACCGAAAGCTTTAATGGAACAATGAGTACCGTTCCGATTGATGATGATATTGACGTTGATGAACTACCGATTGAAATGCAACATTTCAACAATTACGCTAATAAGCCAAATCCGCACGAACGTCATCGGCGTAATAAAACGAAGACTTCTGTTAATACTGACGTAATTGTATCTATGGATAGTCAGGTTGAAATGATAGTGAGTAACGAAGAGAACGTCGATTACAATTTTGAAAGGATTCGAAAATCGGATCTTGAAGACGGGCTTGAAGGAAATCGAGGGATTTTCAGCGCTCCATTGAATGGTCAGTTTTTTACCGGATTTTTCAGTCGGCTTTTCAAAGTTGATTTCAATAGAAAGACTGCAATTCAAAGAAAGTTGAAAGTTCGTCATCTAAACCAAATTGCTTTGGGGGGCACTCTGGGAGTGGGTCTTTTGCTTTCTTCAGGTAAAGCCTTCTCAATTGCTGGACCTTTGGGTTGCTTGATAGGTTTTATTTTTTCTGGTTTGATTGTCTTAGCTACCATGTTATCATTTTGTGAAATGGTTACATTGATTCCTTTATGTGGAGGTGTTTCTGGTGTTTCGTCGAGGTTTGTGGACGACGCCTTTGGATTCGCTTTAGGTGTGGGTTATTGGTTTAGCTACAGTATAGGGCTGCCCACAGAGATTACGGCCGCATCCATCATGTTGAGTTTTTATCCCAGCCTAGATATTCCCGGTCCACGAACTGCTGGCTGGATCACTTTGTTCTTGGCTATCACCCTGTCCATTAATCTCTGCGATATTAGAGTCTATGGAGAATTTGAGTACTTTTCTACGCTTGCTAAGTTGTTAATTTTACTTGCATTGATGATATATATGATTATCTTGAACTGTGGTGGATCGGGTCCATATTATACGAAGATTGGGTTCAAATATTGGGATTACAGCAAGTCGAATTTTGCAGAAAATATAATATACGGTCCGTTCCGGGCTACCTTTGATGTTTTGGATACAGGATTAGGTTCACTAAAAGGTATTGAAGGTAGCAAAGGCAGATTTTGCCAGGTACTTGTGGCATCTATCGTAGCTGCATATGCATATGTTGGAACAGAGATTGTCATCATTGCAGGTGGTGAATCAAGAAATCCTAGACAAGCAATCCCAGCCGCAACCAAAAATATTTATTGGAGAATTTTCATCTTTTATATTTTGACTATTTTTATCATTGGTTTGAATATTTATAGTGGTGATCCAAGGCTGTTACGTTATTTCACAGCAGGATCATCCTTGTCAGAAGCAGAAAAAGTATCCATTGAGGAACAGGAAAATAAAATCATACAGTTGAATGGTGGTGGTAATTGTGACAGTACTCTTTTGCAATGGGCAGGGTTTAGTAACGGTAACCAGTCACCTTTTGTGATTGCTCTACAAAGTGCAGGTTTGTGCAGTTTTGCATCGGTGGTCAACGTATTCTTGGTTTACTTTGCATTGACCGCAGCGTCATCCCAATTATATGCTGCATCGAGAACTTTATACTATCTTGCGATCCAAGGTAAAGCTCCAAAAGTCTTTGCTGTTTGTTCAAAGAATGGTGTCCCTTTTGTTAGTGTTACTTTTACTGGTATGTTTGGTTCTTTAGCATTTTTATCGGTCAACAACAATACCGCTTTAGTTTTTGAGAGATTGCTAAGTGTCTGTGCGACAACAGGCCTACTCGTTTGGTGTGGCATGTGCTTGTCGTTCATCCGATTCTACCATGGTTTAAAGCTAAGGCCTGATATAATCAGTAGGGATGACGAAAACTATCCATATCGTTCACCGTTTCAGCCATACCTGGCATACTTTGGCATGTGCTGCTCGTTTACCCTGGTTATTGTTGTTGGGTTTGTTGTCTTTTTGAGAGGAAACTGGTCTGTTGCGTACTTTATATCGAATTATGGATCATTGTTTCTCTTCTTGTTCTGTTACGCCGGCTATAAGATGTTTAGAAGAACTAAGATCCATCGACTCGATCAGTTAGATTTGGACAGTGGAAGAAGAGAAATCGATAGAATTATTTGGGAAGATGAAAAGAATTATTCCAGCAATTTTAGAGAGACTGTTGCTAAATGGATAAGTTTAATTTTTTAATTTTTGTTTCTTTTTTTTCACTACGGACACTATGTCATTCACGATCCGCATTTTTTGTTTATTATAAAAGGTGTTGTACGTTTACTTTAGCTTTCATTGATCTATTAAAATATAGTCGTTAGTTCGTGTTAGTTAGTATGTAATCTTTTCAGTAGCGCCTCTTTCCTCTTCTTAACCAGAAATGTTTCCAACTGTTTCAAATCAAGAGTTTTACCGGACAACTCATCAAACTCGACCAAGGAGCCTTTTTCGGAATCCTCTGGGGCTCCTTTCTGGAGCTTGGTCGATCTTCGTCTTTCCCATGCAAGTAATTTGTCTGGTTTAGAAGTTCCCATGTAGTTTTCATTTGTGATCGATATACTCCCATTGGTTTCGATGTCTGCTGGTAGTGATTGTGGACCAAGGATCTCGAATACCTGATTCACTATATCATCTCGCGACGGAAGATCTGATTTATCATCCTCGTATTCAGAATCATCGTACAATCCATAATAATCAGGGGTGAATTCCACATTATTGATTACTTTCATCAATTCCCTGTCACTTTTACGGGTCATTTTGAGGGTTTTCGTCTTTTTCATTTCGTCTTTTGTTAATTCCAAAAGCTTCACCACATCGGGTAATTCTTTAGCTCTTCCGAAGTATCTGTATCCTTTGACAACGAACTCACCACTTGAAGATTTATTTTGCCCAAATTGTAAGTAGTCAGGACCACCTAATTCTTTGATTTGGTATTCCCAAGATCTTTTCTCTTTCATAAGCTTGTTCAAATCATCGTTCAAGTCACGGATTTGGGATTCCGTAACCAACACATCGTTGATTCGTGAAACCTTGGTATTAATTTCTTGTAAGCAGAGGTTGCGAAACCTTTCGGCATCTTTTAGAACCTTCACTGATTTGGTACTTCTAGGTCTGGTGGTTGGTAATTCATACTGTTGTGCTTGATATCTATTTAGAAGTGATTGCGCCTTTTCAGAATTTCTCGACATTCTAAGAAGCAAGGATACAATGATGTTCTGTGACTATGTATAAACAGTCCAAGATCTTTGTCCGTTGGTATTTATGATGCCCAATTTTGATGTGTTGCCGGGTTGATAAACATGTCTTTTTTTTTTGCTTACTCTTCAGACTTTCGTCAAGAACTGTAGCAAAAAAAAGTTATTCTCTTATTATGTAATCAGCTTATCAGCTTATCAGCTTTGTCACTGCCTCCAAAGAGAATCAAGATTCCTATATTAAAATTTGAGACAAGAGTAAGTAGTATGTACGAAGTTTTTATAAACAGAGCTTGCCTTAATCAGTATAGCTATAATTAATTTTCAAGAAGACGATCAAAACTAAATTTTGAGCTCAACAGTTTGTTTTTAAGTCCTGAACTGTTCAAACAAGTTACTAAAAACATTTAGACTTGAGAAAATAGGTGAAACAGTCAAGCCCTGACGTTGAATTCATCGTTACGGTGTTCAACCAAGACTTCAAAAGAATGGCTAGTTTGGTTTGTTGGATCCTAAGCCATTACTGATTTGATCAAAAAATTTGACATTCTGATAGAGTCTTGTAGACCGTTTGTCCGATACTATATATATACGGTCACGTGATGAGGCTTTTGAGTGAGTGGCAGACTAAACCCGGTCCGCATGGAATGCCGGTTGCCCCAGCAGGTGTGTTGCCGCTAAAGCTCACATTCGGCTTTCTAATTTTGAGGTGCCATATCATCTATGCCATGCTCAACAGGTTTCCTTTGTAACCCTGGGGCCCGGAGACAGGGGCTTATGTGACCAGCAAATTGTAGGTGAGGCTTCTTCTTGGCACAACCACAGCTCCAAGGTTCCAAATTGCGACACATATCTGCCCTTTTGATGACACTTCCAAATAGTCTTGTCGTTGCTAGCAATACTAACAATAAAAACCATCTTCAGTAAACTCAAGTAATCCCACATTAGAAAAAAATTAAGGTCCGAAAGATTGTCATTGCCATATGATAGTCGTGAGGGCAAAAGTTGGGTCTTTCAAATCCTGTTTCCTCGTTGACCTTTTTTTTTCCGTTTTTTGTTTGTAATGGCATTGATAAATGCAATCTCAGATCATTGGGGTGATCCGAATTATGGATGAATAATAGCTATATATTTTCAAGGTTCAAACGCAAAAACAGTCTCGGGAGCCATGTCACCAAGAATAGAAATTTGATACCAGTTTTGACAGGTTTATTATTTAGAGAACGCTGTTTTGAGCATAAAAAACTAGCCTGACATAGAATGACTTCGCCTTGATTATGAATGGTTCGAACCCATCTTCTCCATCATAAATCGTTTCGGATTTTAAGTTAGAGCCGAGCTCCGCTTTTCACCGTATCCCATAAGCTCGAAGTCAGAAATTTTTGCTGATGCCTTTTATTTTCTCTCAATGGATGAGATATACACATGGATCTTCAACTTTAACTTAAATGCCCCTATATATGTCTTGAATTTGATACAGTTGGTGACGTCCCTGGCTTCAACATTCAACCCTCGCCTATTCTGTTCTGGGGGAGGGCGGAGCGCTTAACAGACCAAATCTCAGGAACTGTAGCTATCGCGAACTCTGCCCCCAACCAAGTAGTTTTACCAGGGGGAGAGGATAGCTTCTCAATTAAGGTTGGCTTTAATTTCTTTAACGTGGATTGGAATTCACAAGATAGATACATATATTGCAAAAATAATAATGCGGATAAAAAGTAAAAAGCAGCAAATAAAAATGTAAAAAAAAAGAGCAAAAGCGAACAATTTAAAAACCTTTCCCGTGTCATAGTAAAGTACCATAGCGATCAAAACCCATTTTTATAAACATTTTGCAACTTTACAAAAAGAAGCAAAAACAAGAAAAAAAACTATTTCAGCTTTTCATTTAAGGCATTAACAGCAGCTTCCCTAGCTATATCGTTGATTATAGATTCTGTCTCCATGTTGGAGCCGGTATTTGATGATCCATTCAACAGAGAACTCACATTGAAATCGTCCTTCTTCTCCATCTCCTTGAAATCCATCATCAATGGCTTAATGCACAAGAAACCTGTATCAGTTCTAAAATGTCTTCCTAAAGCATCAGCTCTTGCAAACTTTCTATTACAGCCCCATCTTCTAGTACCATCGCTCAAGAAACCTCCACATTTGAACTTCTTTTCATCTTCGTGCAAACGTTCATGTCTACGACGATCGTGCGATCTCGCAAAGGGTTTCGAACAGTATTTACAAGGATATGGTTTCTCGGTTGAATGCGTCTTCTGATGGGATTTTAGATTGTATGGTTTGAAGAACACTTTTCCGCAGACTTCACATGGGTAATTAATCGGAGGTTTGGAATCAGATCCATGTAAAGGTAGATGGGAAGGAAACCCTGGAACCCCGCCAGATTGGTCATGTCTCTTTCTTCTTCTCTTCTTGTCTCCGCTGATCATATTATCTTCGGTTGCTCTAATAGCTTTATTCAACGTCTGCTCAGACACTTCATAAGTCGTTGGCATTGCCAACGTATGGGGAGGCAAGCTATGATACTGATGTGTTGTGCCAAAAGGCGAATTATGAAGCGGGCTTGGAAAATGTTGAGACGGTAGTTGAAATCTTTGTGGAGAAGGTAACGTGTATATGGAAGAAGTATCAGTAAGTGGAGAGACTATAGTATTTGAACTCTGACTGCCCGAAGTCAAAGACGAAGATGATTTAGTGGACGCAATTGAGCTCAGACTGACATTGTTTGCGGTATAGCTGGGGGTAAGCAAAATTTGAGGTTTCAAGAAACTTGGAGTTTGCTGGCTACCATATAATGGATCTGACGAACTTATTGCAGAAGGATATTCCGGGAGTTTTGCTGTAGTTCCGGTGCTACGGTTATATCCCGGATTAGTTGAACTTTGAGTAGCACCATTTAAATACTGGTAGTTGAAACTGTAAGAACTTTGCAATGGCGGTAAACTCTTCAAAGTTGATTGCTCATAACTTCCGGAAACCGGGTAATAGAAAGAAGAGAGCGATTGAGGATATTGAGAGTGAAAGTTTTGAGAAGTAGCAGATGAACCATGTGCTATCGAGGCTGAGCTGGAAGCTAAAGGAGCGTTGAATGGCTGGCCTGGTATTTGTTGCGAAGAAGGTTGATCGTGTAGGTAGTTGTAGTTTGAAGATGACATGGTAGGGCCGACTTTGTTAACAGGATAGGACAACATCTAATTTCTTTTTGCCTGGTAGTGGGATAAATAAATGATCAAACGTGATGAAGCCAACTTAAAAATTTTTATGAGTCCAATTCTTTGGTATAATCTCTCTCGCAGTTAATGATGAGTCTGGAAAGCTAAAGCAATTGTGGAGTTATTTAAACTCGAATTATCTAATCTGACAGGAGAAGAAAAAGAGGAAAAAAAGCCAGCCAGTAATTAAAACCGTTTGAGTAGTCCAGAAGAAAGCGTCTCTTCAGCAGGGAATGCGATCGTATTTATACGAAGAAAACTGGATCCTGCATAGGAGACAGAGCCCGTGGAGGTCTGCCGCTCCGGAAAACATAACACAGCACGCTCCAGCTCCTATTGTTCACACTAGGCGATCGTGCAGAGTCAAATAACATCTGGAATCCCAGGCCAGCTAAGCCCGTTGATTGGGATGCAATTGGATTGCCTGCCACGCGGCCCGCCTGGCGACACGCAGGCAGGTGGCAATGCTGGCCGTCAAGTGCCAACTTCGTGCTTTGTGCAGCGGCCGGCCACGTCGCTCCAACGTCCAATCGGTATCTGAAATTGCTGCGGGTAGTGGATGCCGCCCAAATGCAGAAACATCACAGGCTCACCTAACAGAAGAGACCTAACGGAAAAGGACTAGATAAGATGATGTCTACATGTGCTCACCGATACCTTCACGTTTTCCCAACTCCTGTTCAGCTAATTGCTGTACTCCTTTCTATATAGATACTATGCATAATATATATATAATATATATATATTATAAATTAACATGTGTGAGCCATATAAACTATAAATTTGTATATATATATATATATATAATACGTATGTGCAGCGAGTTTTCCTGCTCACACTATCAAAAATGAACAAATTTTTCTGCCTTATTGTTCAGGATACAGGTTATATATTGTATATATATATATATCGATCAACAATATGTTAATATTCCCTCCACGCAACACCACACATGGGTGCACCATGTCATATGTTGCATAATATATATATATATATATATATAGAAATTTTGTGTATCTAGTATGTGAAATATATATATATACATGAGATTCATGGTCACAGACATCATCCGAAACTCACACAATCACACAATCATTAATTTATATGAATCCCCATCAGCTACTATATAGGCCAGACTATTATAATCGGTCTAATGTTGTTATGATACCCCACTATATACATCTGAGTAGTTTTCTTCTCTTAAGAGCTAATTAATCAACATGTCGTGTCCAAAGATTACATAAATTATTTAGGATCAACGTACGAAGAAAATAAAAATAAAAAGAAACAGAAATAACAAATTTGATATAGCTGATATCTTATAGAGACATCATTACATGCGGAGATACGTTACATGATATCCGTCCAAGGTCTGCAGTTTTCAGTATAAAATGACTTGATGTTTATAAATATATATATATATATATAGTGATACTTTTTTTGGGAATGGTGGATGGGAAATCGTCATCTTTGAAGAAACGAAGTTACGAGTTTAAGGCACTTACCGATCTGGCCTATCAAAGCACACATGCATATATCATGATCATGTGTGTATTATATATAATGTGCGAAAGACAAATTTTTAGCAGCTCTGCTGTTCTCCCGAAGTCGCCTTTTTTCCCATAAATCTTCACCAGAAAATCTGCCATGCGACTGATCCGGCATTCCAAGATTGTGGCTTATTTTGCTTTTCCTGCGACATTTTCTCCAAATTCTTGGGCGCTCAAAATGTAAAATTCGATGAGCCATTTGAGTCCTCACAAAAGTGTATAATATCTGTCACAGTTAGTTTCGAAACAACCTCCAAAAGATCTCGAGATATAGATAGCATTATTATAAATATACATTTGTTTTGGGTGGCCAGTACCTGGCAAATATGCTGGTTTCCAACGATCGAAAAATTTTGGACAATTAAATGCTCATTAATTTATGTTTTTCTTACTCTGCTGCACCATTTTCCACAGCGATCAAATTCATATAATAATATATTATATTATATATTGGCTTTGTGAGGCTTAGAGGAATTTGAAGTTCAGCTTATACGGTTGGTAAATTTCAATCACCGAGAGTCGCGTGGACTCTAATTTTATCTGGGACGAGCTGAGAAATCTGATCGAGAATCCAGGCTGGCATATATGTATCTGCAATGCCAAACAGCAGGAAGTCCCGCTGAGCAGAGGGGCGCCGTAGGGGGCTAGGCGCTTGTAAGTCAGTCAGCCAGACTTGCCGGCATTCGTAAAAGCGCTAATGGGCGCATAAGCCACCAAACAAGGCTTTCGTCGGGAAATGAAACTATCTACCCTAAATAGTAAAAACTGAGCGTTTGACGAGACGGATTGAGAAGCGCGCTGCTGTGTGGCGAGAAGGTGGGAGAATGCAACGCCCTTGTGATTTCTTATTGTTCGCATTTTGAAACCTCTTGGCGCCTAATGGCAGAATGAAAGCTAGGTCAGTATTTCTATAATTTATACCAATTAATATATTATGTTTATTGATCATGGCTAATCCTTCAGAACTGCCATATATATATATATATATATATATATATATATATAGCTGTCGCTGGATTTGGTACAATGCAATATGAATTGTTATACAAATTTGTTCTACTGTCTCGAGAATTATGAAGCTGCTTATTTCTCGGTGACAAAGCCTTGCTTCAACTATTCATACCAATTTTAAACTTTGTGCGTTTTGTTTCGCTTTCGGATCCCTCATTATATCGATCAATTTGCTGACTTTTTCTGACCACTATCCCAGATTAACTTTGTGTGAATAGCTTAAATTGTAACTCTTGCATGTATAAATTTATATATATACGTATATATATATATATTAAATTTATAATGATCGATTTAGGGACATAAACGGAATAATAGTTTAAAGTTGAATCTTTGACTTGGCTTTCCCGCAGACTAACGCTTAACGCTTTGAGTAGTCCTTGAAGGGCAGCTTTGATTTGATCGTTTTCGTTCATATATGGATTTCGCCTTAAGAATTGGGTCTAGGCAGTTTCGTCATACGAGTAAAGAAAATTTTATCCAGTTCAATGCACCAAGGCTTTTTTTATAATGTGGACCCTCCAGTCTGGAGTTGGTGGTGGTAATGGTTCACGGGCTGCCCAGAACTTACCAAATTTCGAATTATAGTGGCTTTGACTTGTTCTTCCATTACGAATGTGCGACGAAAAATAAGCTTTCCGAGGCTTCACATAGCTCAGTTTTTGGTCTTGTCTCTTTTTTTGCTTTTGACAATCTTGGGATCTTTTTATCGGCCTTTATTGGTTCCTGGTAACTACGTTAATAATAATTTAGAAGGAGATGTACCGAGAACAAGTTTGAGAACTATGTCTCCCCTCTCATAAAAGCACAAAATGTTACTAAATGTTACTATAAATATATATATATGAGCTTTAAATGGTAGTATAACAGACTGGGTATTTTAACCATAACTATCGAGTTCTGTAATAATCTCGCAATACGATCAACCATTTTCCAACTATAAGCATGTGTTTACAGTTCTCCACACTTTACCATATTTTGTAGGTTCTTTCAAACGAATTACGAGTTCTGATACACGCCTAGCATTAAATTGAAGGCCGATATATCAATTCATCATGGTTTATTTAGGAATCGGTACATCAAGTGTTTTTTTTTTTTTTTTTTTTTTTTTTTTTTTTTTTTTTTTTTTTTTTTTTTTTTTTTTTT
>JAJMAB010000004.1:0-103679 GCA_030564825.1 Ogataea sithepensis | reverse complement strand
AGGTTTTAATGTCGGCTAGGTTCAACCATAGCAATTTGTATTATGGTATTCCTAAACATGGTTCACTGTATATATATATATATATATGGATATAAATTATATTTCATTATTGATTAGAGATCATATCGGAGTGATACCACATTTCGAAGAACTTTTGGGATGGAGAGTGCGGTAGGTAGGTTGCTATACTTTCCTCATGCTTATTAATCTTTAGATTGTATATATATATAAAGTGAGCTCCATTCGTGATCTTTAAACGTCCCTCCCTTATAGGATAGCATTACGTTATACATGATTCAAATCAAGTTAGATATATGAGACATGTTTCACGCTATTTATTCATAACCGGCAGAATATTGTGTAATCACATAGGTGCTTGGTTCGTTAATAGCTAATAGTTGCCTGCCGTTTGCCACCATACATAAAAAGTGTACACGTCGGAAGTGATTAGGATACAGGAGAAAATTCTTTTGGTTTTGCTTGAAAAGTAACAATGCGGGACAAGCAAAACAATATCGGGGCATACATTAATGACGATTTTTAGAAAAGATTATTAGATGAACCTATATATATATATATATATTAAGTAAAATAATTCTTCCCAACGATCGGATCTATTTAATCAACACCTTTAGACCCATAGGAAGGTCAAACCTTAGCAGTTACTGCTTTTAAAATGGCTTATTTGTGATTCCGTATCCGTGCTGGTAAAAATTAAGTTCTTCCGCAATGTATACCACTAGTATTATTTACGTTTTATCCTCAGGTATAATTATGAATTATATTATATTGCTATGTTTATATAAATAAGTATAATGAGTCAAATAATGAACCTGTCCGTGATTCGAAAATCATTGGATTTTGATGGTTCAACGACACAGATGTCGCCTATAGCACCGTCACCTGAACCGACCACAGATGTTCTTCGTAATGTCGCTCAATCAATAAATATATATTAAGAACTAACTGACTCTAGTGAATTGCGGATATTTCGTTAACCTATATAACTATATGATGAATGGGCTGAAATGCTCTATGATAATTATTCTCACGTTGGTGTTTGGTGCCTATGTTATTTATGATCGTATACTCGGACTCTTCTACTCTTGATTCTCTGTGTGTTTCTAATCTCTGTCTTCAATTGATATTTCTATGGGGGCTTCTGATATACGCTTTGGAAATGTTGAATTACGGAGGATATGGTACGTTGATGTAACAAGTAAACTATGTCACTTTCTATAATATGAACTATGCAAAATGTTGCAAAAAATGACGGAAATAATCCCTAAAAAATATATTAGTTAACTAATGGAATTGTGAATTGTAGATATGATTGATTCTTACTTATAAAGTCTCTCGTGCGTTCAACGTCAAGAGTCAAGACTCAAGACTCCTCAAAAAGTTGTTCTACGAACTCACGCCTTCTTCCCAAGACGTGCTGTCCACATATTCGACTAAATATCTCCAAACTCTCCGCAAGAATGTAAAGATTCATAGAATCTTTATGAAGTAATCATGAATGACAGCATTAATTAAATAATACATTTTACATCTCATAACAGTTAATACACTGATGTGATACAATACAGTCTTTAAATATATATATATGATATATAGAGAACTTGTCATTCTAATGAAGAAGTACAGAATGGGGATAGTCTATATGAACAGGACATTTATGTACTGGGAATAGAATACTATGGGAGTGATGTGGAATACTTGGAGGAGAAGTATTCAGTAGTGAAGAATGCTACAGTATATGGTGTGGCGCATAGATACTCCAATAGAACTAGTTAACTGTGGCTGAGGATTGTACACCTGTGGGAACCAGATGTACAGTAAGCAGCTGTGGCTGTGCTAGATTAAGCTGACAGAATGTCGACGACACATAAGAATGAAAACATTTCATATAGATTTAACACTACAAAACTCTTTTAATCCTTACTAGAATTAACGTTCCCTTTTTACAATTACTCCACTAGTAAATTACATTAAATAATCAACAGTAATTTACCATTGGATTTTAACAAGGAAATCTTCACTAACTGCATTTAAGCTGAGTTTCACGTCATGTATTGCTCCATATTAATAGTATGACTAACGCTGAAGTGAGCGATTCTTTTATCTATATAAAAAAAACATTAGGTTTTCATTCATTCTCAGATAAATATATTATTGAGTACATTATTTCCTCATTAGAGGATAACTTCAATTAGCTGAAACTACACATTTCCACATCCTCCCTTAATATTCATATTAGTTGGAGACATATTTTAACATTTGGCATATAACTGAAGCACAAATTCCAAATTAGGGCTCTAAAAATGCGAATATTACGATACTGAAATCCTTCTTCTCTGCGACACTGAGAATGCAACAAAATTTAGTATTCGCACACTACTATGTGTGACGCATTGAAGGCGACAAAAGACATTTTCTACCTCTATATAGATTAGAGCAATAAAGTAAACAATGCAAATGTTGAATTATACATAAATGAAAAGCAAATGGTACAAGCAGAAAAGAAGCATAGTTAACGAATATTGAAACTTTACACAAAATATAAAACATTAACATAGAAACCGAATTAAGAATCGACGCCTCACAAAAGAGCGGGCTAACAATATTAAAAAATGGAAAAGGTAAATCCTGTTGAAGATCCACTTAGAACGAAAAAAAAATTGGAGAAATAGTTATAGCTGTAGTAGTGTGCTAATTCATCTAACTACTAAGTCAAGCAGAATAACTTTGTTTTGGGAATGGGTAAGATGGACCAATTTCTTGGATACTCAACTTAGCAAGCCAGTGGCCCATATCGACATTTGTCTTTAAGTCAGTACCTTGGACTAAACCAGCAACAAAACCAGCAGCAAAGGCGTCTCCAGCACCGTTAGTGTCAGTGATCTTGGAAGCTTCCAAGACATGAACAGGGTATTCTAAAACGGTGTATTCTCCGGACGAAGCATCATATGAGACAGTCAATGTTGGATCGGTACCTTGAGTGAAGATAACGGTTCTAGGTCTGGATGCGTTGACCTTTGGAGATGAGGCAACCTTTTTAGCAACCTCAATAAGATCGCTAGTACCCAATTCGTGGGATTCTGCATAAGAGGCAGCTTCTGATTCGTTACAAATGATGTAGTCGGTGTATGGTAAGACTTTATCCAAAGGATCTTTGAAGAATTGAGGAATGAATGGAGCCGAGAAGTTTAACACAAAAGGCTTATTTTCAGCAGCAGCATGCTTACCCAACAACTCGATAGCCTCCGGTGAGACAGTTAAGTGGAAACCACCAATGTAGAAGAACTTACCCTTGGTGACCAATTCCCAGTTTTCAGGCTTTTCCAAATGACTTGGTTTGAAATGGTTGGCAGCGGCTAAGTCTGTAACCAAAGATCTGTTGTTACCACTAATCAAAGCTGCACACTTACCGGTGGCAATGTCATCTTGAACCATGTATGATGTGGTCAAACCAACGGATTTGTTGGCTTCGATCAATTTTTCGGCAAAAACATCCTTACCGACTGATCCAAAGTACAAGACTGAGTTTGGTGGTAGAACGTATTGTGCACCTCTAGCTGTGTTTTGGGCAGCGCCACCGGCAACCAAATGGAGGTTGTCCATCTTTAAGACTTCATCAAAGATTGGCATGTGTTTGTCTTCAACCAAAATAGCATCGTTGTCTTTCAAGTCGTACTTTTTCAAGTATTCAGTGTCAACGTCAACTTGTAAATCCAACAATGGATTACCTAAACAGATCAAATCGTAGGACATGGTGGAGTAGTAGAATTTTAGTCTTTGCTTTGCGCAAGATAGAGGGACCGATGTGAGTTGAGCAAAGAGCCTAGAAGAAGAGGATCTAATAGGTTTAAAGAGGAGGCCTGAGAGCATTGCAAATATGTGAGTGTGTGTGCCTCTGTCGAAAACACATGCAATTTGACACACTCGCACACCATTGTGGAATAAGAGCCCGTGCGTTCATGGACCACCAAGTTCCAACAATCGATCGTTGTGAAAACCGCGACTCGTTCGGCTGCCTGAAGTTTTTTTTTTCGTATAAAATTTATTTTATTATTGGCCAACAAAAAAGTTCACGACGTCGATCGACGTATATTTGCGACAGTCGGACAGTTCACTGTGCAGAACCCGGAGAAACCGAGCCACCGGGTTTGGTTGGGGAGGACGCTGCATGGAGACTTTGGAGAGGCTATGGATCATGGTGAAGAACTCGTTAATCAATAATGTAGCTTGGAAACTGGATCACAGGAGCCTAACCTCTTTAGAGTTCACTTGTGGTAATCAAGCTATAGAGCTCTCACTTCCTTTTTCTTTCGTGATTTCCATTTGCATTAGGTAGAGTAGTTGTCACCCTACTTGGCCTCTAGCTTTAGTTTTGTTTATCTCCGAATCTATTTCCACAGCCCACTACACTAAGTGCAAAAGAATTCTCCTTGTGAGCAATGCAGTTATCTATTGAAAGAGACATCTTTTTGGCTTATAGACCCTTCCCTGAAGATCCATCAAGCCTTGTGCTTAAGCATTGGCATGAAATAGTAGGAAGCGCCGTTTTCTACCATTTGGTGTTGCTGACAGCTCCATTGGCCAACTCCAAGCTATGGGGATCGGTTTACACCGATATGCAGAATAGAAAGAGAAAAATCAACTTTGACATCCATATTGTCGCCTTTGTTCAATCGCTGATATCAATTGCCATTTGTCTTCCAATGTTTCTGCACGACACTTTGAAGACAGACCCAGTGTTTGGCTCCTATGATTTCGCTGCCTTTTCAGCAGCTATTACATGTGGTTACTTCATATGGGATTTATTCTACTGCTGTATTTGGCATTTCGATCTATTTGGTGTTGAATTTTTGTTTCACGCTTTTGCTGCATTGGTAGTGTTTGGTACATCGTTGTCCCCCTTCTGTTTGCCTTGCATCCCAGTTTTTCTAATCTTTGAGTTAAGTTCCCCATTTGTCAACATCTATTGGTTCTTATCGAGGGTCCCTGCTGGAACTGTTAGCAATGCATTCTTTTTGATTAATGGTTTACTTTTAGTGTTAACTTTCTTTTCCGCCAGAATTCTTTGGGGTCTATATGCAGCCGTTAAGATGTTTTTGACCTGTTACGCTGTCAAGGATCAACTACCAGTCTACATTATTCCTGTGATCTTTGGTTTGAATATTGGGCTAAATATTTTGAACATTATGTGGTTCTATAAAATGGTCTCAATTGCTTACAGAAGACTGGGCCAAAAAGACAAGAAACAATAAACAATATGTTCATATGTATTACTGTTTTGATGGGAGATTATACTTGTTTTGTCTATATAAACAAGGTTAGTACTAAAACCGTAAGAGAGCAAAGTGTAAAACAATAAAGAACTCTAGAATGCTCCAAGAAGGAAGGTAAAAATGAATAACAAAGTAAAAATAAAAATGCTGTTCACAAGAAGTAGTACCACGTCGCCGATCGCCGACCAGAAACTCTTCTTCTTGTGATCAGGGTTGAAGGATTATGAGCCTGTAATGCTTCCATTACGTACAATTTTGCGTAATAAGAAGATCACTTGGATAGACATGTAGCTTCTCTATTACATCATATATCGTATACGCATGCATGTATATACATATAATGTATTTTTGGGAGAGGTATGCTCTTTTCTACTATATGAAGTTGGGCTCTCCACACAGGGAACTGTTAAGCGTGGACTTCTGGAGGCTGGGGCACAGAGGTGTACCTTTTGTGCCTCAAAACTTATTATATATTATATATCGTGCGGACCTCAAGTGTCCACCTCATTTACGATTTTTTTGTCTCTTCTTGGGCTTTTTGGCAGCCTTATTTGTACCGCATAACACACTTTTTTTTCTTATCTGCCTCCTAACATCGCAGAAACATGATGCCCAATTTGTGCTAGTTTAACGATTGTATTTTAGTTCCGTTGCTATTTGCTTATACAACGGCCTAATCAAAACTTATATGAAGTAATAAAAAAAAACTTGAATTAAAGCAAAAACGATTATATAAATATTACCCACTACTAGTAAAGAAAACAAAAAAGTAACCAAACAGAAAAAATTAAAAGAACGGATTATTTTTTAGAATTCGTATTGAATTTTTAAAACGTATACAGCGGAAGAAAAGGAGAAGAAGGACAAAAACTTAGGTGCTCAATTCATAAGCAACACCCATTCTTGGAGCGTTAATGATGATACCGTTCAGGATACCAGCAATTAAACCAGCAACAGGTAAGGTAAAGATCCAACCCAAGTAACACCAAGCAACCATTCTCCAGTTACAACTTCTCCAGTCCAAGTTACATAAGCCGACAAACACGGTACAACCGGTTGCAATTTGGGTGGTGGAGACAGGAATGTTCAATTGGGTAGCCATGGTGACGGTAACTGCAGCACCCAATTCGATAGCAAAACCTCTAGATGGAGATTGTAAGATCATCTTGTTACCTAGTTGAGAAACAATCTTGTAACCGAAAGTCCAAACACCAAGAACTAACGAACCAGCCGTGAAACATAGAACCCAGATTGGAACATCCATCTTACTGGTGGTGGTGTTGGTCTTCCAGACTAAATAGATGGTGGTTAATGGACCAGCAGCGTTAGAGATATCGTTAGAACCGTGGGCAAAAGACATGGTACAAGCAGTAAAGATTTGCATCAACGAGAAGATGTGTTCAACCTTGATGTCGTAGAACTTAGACTTTGCGTGCACGTGGGTAATGCCCTTACCTAGACCCTTTGCATCTGTGGATTGAATAGAAATGACATCTTTTCTAAAACCGTGGGTTAAAACCAAGGCGATCAACAAAGGCCATTTAGCTGGTCTGAACAGGAATTTCTTCCAGATAGCGTATTCTTCAGGGGTAACATATCTGAAGATAGAGACATTTTCTTCGGTAGTGATTGGCTTGTCGACAGATCCTAAGTTTGGGTTGGTTTGTGCTTCCAATTCAACCTCGTTCAAGGAAGCAATCTTTTCAATTTCAATTTCTTTAGCAGCTTGTTCCTTGGTTTCAGCATCTGACGAAGAGGATCCTTCTTGATCGGTACTTTCGGTTTCTAGATTTTGGGCAGCTCTTCTTCCCTCATAGTAGTCAGGAACCAAAGTACGTCCAGCTGGAAGAGGTGGAATGTCATCAGTAGATTTGAAGTAGTAGATAAATCCAATAGGAGCGTGGTAGAATGGGATTCTCCAGTCACCGTAGATCAATCTTCTGACGAAGATTGGGTTAATACATAGCAGGTAAATGATGGTAGCAGAACCACCAACGCCAAAGATGGAACCGACAGTAGCACCCGTGGACAAGTCGTCTAAGTTTAAGTTTGGAGCACCCTTGTAAGTGATCAACATGGTCAAGATACTGAAAGTGATGAAGATAATGACTGGAGCAAACATCAAGGCGTTTCTTAAATCGTGCTTTCTTTCCATGATACCGAACTTGACGAACAAGAAGACGATAGCAGAGAAACAACCACCCAATAGAGGGGCAATGAACCAAGCGGCAACAATTTGAGCGAAACCTCCCCAACCCCAGTAAATGTTGTCAGCACCAACGGCAGCGATACCGGCACCAATCAAACCACCAGAAATAGAATGAGTAGTGGAAACAGGCATACCGATGGTGGTTGCAATACTCAACCAAACGGAGGAGCCAACTAAAGCACAAGCCATAGTTAACATTAGAGCAGCTGGAGAGCCTTCAAAGGCATCCAAGTTCACAATCTTAGTTCTAATGGTATCAGAAACTCTGGAACCAGCTAGCACAGCACCCAAGAATTCACAGATTGCTGCAAGCAACATTGCTTGCCAATAGGTCAAACTTTTGGAAGAAATTGAGGAAGAAAATGAGTTAGCGACATCATTGGCACCAATGTTGAATGCATCCAAGAATGCAAACAAGACACCGATAGCAAAGATATAGTCAAATTGTTCCAAACGTAACATTTTGTAAAGATATAGATAGATGAGTGATGAGTGGTGATCGGACAAAAAGGATGCTACTAAGGGAAATGATAAGAGGGACACTGCTACAGAGAAAAAGGGGGGTGATTAAGGACTATTTATACGTGTGGTTGCAATCAAAACATATATGCAGTAAACGACAAAATTTAAATTGGCCGCATGTTGGTTGGCTTCAATAATTAGAACACATGTGGTAAAGGGATGAAACGGCCAAGCTGTTAGCACTTAATTAAACAGAGAACGCTCATTAACTGCAACAAAGTCTTGGTAAAAAACGTGAGCAGCGACAAGACTTTTTCCACGTCTCTTAGAGTTCCTTGATACGTTCGTTATTGTTATTGTTTTTTTTTTTTTTATTTTCCTTTCCTTATGCATACATCCGAGTCGATGTCTTGACTCTAGCGACTCTAGTGGATCCTCGAATACAGATGTCAAAATATATATATGGCCATGCGATGAGTATCTTATGAATTTGAAGAGTGGCAGAGACAAATAATCCATCGGTGTGGGATGAGGAGGGGGAGAGGGGGAGGGGGGCCAAAGTCGATGTCCAGGGTCCCTGTTACCTTTATGGATGCTCAGGGTCCCCACCTGGCCACAACAAAATCAATTGCAATTAGCAAGGAAAAAAGAGTGCCATCAATGCTATTTATTGGTCGCGTGCGCACTGGCAGTACTAACTATACGATTACGAGTGGGCGGTTCAGCCATTTTTCACGCTGCGCACGTCCCACCGACACCGTTCTGTTCTTGGCTGGACCCACGTGGGTGGTTGCGGTGGTAGCTGTATATATATATATATATATATAATATATAGAGTACCTGTAGTGGGCACAGCCTGGCACATCGGAATTTGATTTGGTACCCTGGTATGACGGTGGACGTTAAGAATGCAAATGGACTATACGGCATATAAAGCCTATAGATTCTGGTCCTACACGCTAGCATGCTATAATATATTGTAATGCCATACACCATGGTCAATCTATCCGAGTGCTTTGCATTAATCAATCTCGATTTCGATCTTCAACCGCTTCAGGTAACAGCTAGGTTACACTTGCCACATTCGCCCTGCCGAGTGCCCGGAAATATTTACAATTTTAAAGCTATACATGGTTTATCTAATACACGATCACATCGTCAATACTTCACAGCCTCATGAGTCACGGGACTGGACTCACGGGAGGCTGTGAAATTGAACACAGACCGCTTATGGCTCCTGTGACCAGTGACCAGTCTCCAGAGGACAGACTAAGGACTCAGGTGACCACTGACCAGTGACCACTATTAACTAAGTCTAACGGGTCGCAGCCTAATCGTCGACGCGTCGCAATCTTTTCAAGTTTCAACTTCCAGACTTTCACGGTTCACCACAAGATCCAAAATTAATCCCCATCCTGACTTGAATCACTGATTCCTCCCCACCCAGTTTTCAGTCTCCAACTTCAAGATGAGATCATGAATGTTGTCAGAGACTTGAGAGTTATAGACGCTTTGCAGCCTTGTAGCATCAAGAACCAAAATTAATTTCACAAAGTGAAACACCTCAAGTATCGTTGTATACTAATTTATAATACTATGAATTTGTATTAGTAAGGGAAGACGTAATCCGGGCCCAACTGTAAAAAAAAACCGCCGCCGCCGTTGGAATCGATCGATCGCTTTATGTTTAGGATTATGCCTTGCACAAACATCGGATTGAACTGTGACAGAGAAAGTAGTAGAAAATTGTCACATAAGTGAATCGAGAATCGATTTTTTGTTTGCCCATAGAGACCCATTTTAATTGATCGATTCTCAGCTAGCATTAAGGTTGACGTTTATTTCTATTTGTATAGATTCAATCCTTTCCATCGTTTAATAATTGGATTGGATTCTTGTATTTCCAAGCTTATCTGCATTTTTCTTTCTTTGGTTCTTTAAACATTTCCTTGTTCAACTTGCTTCTTAATAAGATACCCCACCAAAACATCGGTCCTGACATTTTTGCATACCAATACATAACCTCTTGCCAAATAATGACTAAAGAAGAGGCTACTTGCCGTATTTGCCGTTGTGAGGGTACTCCCGACGACCCACTATTTCACCCCTGCAAATGCAGAGGTTCCATTAAATATATTCACCAAGATTGTTTGACTTCATGGTTACAGCATTCCAAAAAGGAATCCTGTGATATTTGTCACTCTCATTACACTTTTGAAACTCTATATGATGAGAATACCCCTGAAAAGTTGCCCATGAAGTTGATATTGGAGAAAGTTATTGATCAATTCTATGAGAAGATGAAGATCTTTTTATCCCTACTAGCTGCCATACTTGTTGGTAACCAAATACCCATTTTTGCAATGTTTACAGTCAGAGTGTTTACCTGGCTTTTGGGATGTCCTATTCCAGATGAAAGTATCTGGATCTCACTATTTTTTGGTGAAGCCACAGTGTTACCGGAAGGCTACCTTTTCAATGCTTCAACCTACAATTTGATCTTCCAAAACACATACACAGAAGGATTAATCATCTTAGGTATATGTTTGATGGTTTTCGGATTTTTCATGGCTTTACATGAGTCAGTTACCAAAGATGAAGGTTTTACCAAGATTGTTCATAAAAAAATTGGACCAGAGCCAAGATTGAAAAGATTGTTCAGGCTGCTAGAAAATGCAGGCGATGACCTACAAGCACCAAGACAAGATCTGGCTCAAGATATTATTGGTGCGAATGAGCTCGACGGTAATGCCAATAGAAATATCAATGTCAACGTCAACTTCAATGATTTCATTGAAGTGGTCGATGAAGAAGATCCTGTGATGCAACAGGTAGACGAAGGCATGCATAATGATGACAACGATGAGTTTCAAGACGTTGATTCCGATGATACAAATGAACCAGAGCATATGCCTGCTGATGATGCGTTAGGACAGGGACAGGGAGCTGACCCTCACGTTCGCCGTTTCCAAGACGAGGCCTTACCACATATTAATAGAAGAGCGAGAGATCATATGGACAGAATACAAGATCAAGAACGTCAATTTATTAACGATGTAAATGATCAGATTGGAGACTTGAACCTGGCTGTCGAAGAAAATGAAGGCTTTAGAAGACATGCGGAGCACATACAAAGGGCAATCAATATACACCAGCAGAATCTTCGTAACAGACCTCCACCGTTTGGACTTGCCAATAGGGCTGATCCTCTGAACCATCATGAACAGAATCCACTTCCCGAGCAAGAACGAGAACAAGCTCAAGTCGAAGTGGACATTGAAGCATTAGCACAGGAGCACGCTAGAGCAGTGGCACATGCACAGGCACATGCACAAGCCATTGCACAAGCACAAGTTCGGGCATGGCAACAACAACAAGAAGAACGTAATGTCGAGCCACAGGAACAGATGGGACTACAACCTCAAGCGCAACCTCCAGTTAGAAGAGAACAACTTCCAGCGCAGCCTCAAAGACAAAACCCGTTACCCCAACAGCCGCCAATGGAATTTCAAAGACCAAATAATAACGAGCGTCAGAATGATAACGTATTCCTTGAGTTCACATTAACTCCATTGTTACCATTTAAGATTGCAGCACTTACTGACTTGATCATTGTGGCCACGTTGGGTACCTTCTACTTCCTACCGTCATTAGCAGGAATGCTAATTATGAATGCGATAATTGCTTCCAGTTCCATCCTATACTGGTGGACCGTTGTTAACCTATCGTCATTCAAAGCTTACAACATTTTCACAGACTTGGCCTATCACAGCTGTGAAGTGGCTATGAAACATTTAGGGTCTTTTGCTATTTTTGCCAAAATCTGGGAATTGATTGAGGATAACTTATTACAATCACTTTACAGCGTGTACGGCAACATTTATTATTGGACACCTCAATCGAATCTTGGGGAGAGGTTGTTTGCTCTGTCAATGGGTTACACTTTTATCATTTTGACCGTTCTTCTTGTAATGCAAAAGATGGAGATGGGATGCTCGTCCGTGAATCCATTAGAAGGCGGATATCGTGTTTTATACATTTTCCTTCTTGCGATTATGAGCACATTAAAAGTGTTCTGTATCTTTGCGATTGAATTGGTGATCTTTCCTATCTTCTGTGGATTTCAGCTAGACTTTGTTCTAGCTCCAATATTCGATCCATCGGGTGAGCATATGCTGCTATCAAGTCTATGGGGCCTTGATAACATCCCACTATACCCCTTTCAGTTATCAATTGGCACTGCATTCATGTACTTATTTGCCACTTTTGCGGGTATGGCCAGAGGACAAATTTTGAGAAAGGGTGTATTATTCTTTATAAGATCACCTGATGATCCAAATATTAGACTAATCCACGACGCTCTCATGAAACCATTTGGATTGCAGTTGTCCAGGATCTTACTTTCGTTTGTTGTCTATACCGTCTATATTCTTGTCGAGTTTGCTTTAGTTACCTGGGGTTTAAGATACTACTCACCAGCTGAGATCTTTCCACTTGATATCGATTGCTTATTTTCTGCCATTGGAATTTATGCCTTTAATAAGAGGGTGTGGAACGAGTCGCTTACTTTGGCATTTAGAGCATGTTGGAAGTGGGCATTTAGGATCTCTTGCTCCAAGCTTAGATTATCCTCTTTTATTATAGGGGTAAATGATCCAAAGGAGAGGGGATACATAGTGTACAGACACTTCCTTGCAAGATTTTCGGGAGCTGAACCAGACTACACTAGACCTATCCCTTCTTTTAAAACCGGGGAATTCTTCAAGGCTAATCCAGACTCTAACTGCTGCTTTGTCCCCGATGGTACCTTTATCAGAGCACCGGACGATGACAATGTGTCTCGATCTTTTATCAAGAAATTGTTTGTTCCAGTTACCAAGGATGATCAATTGTTAGGACCAATTGAAGAAGTCCCGGACAATGAGGAGAGATACAATCCTTACGGGGATGAGGAGATCGTCAAGATTACATCTTATACGATCGTTTATAGACCACCACATTTCAAAATTAGAATATATGCTTTGTTAGGTATGCTATGGCTGATTGCATTGTTCTTTTCACTAGTTATTTATGCGGGTATCCTATTAGTTGGAAAGCCAATAACTTTTGCTATAGGTCTGATTTCTGGATTCAGCCTGCATTCTCCCCAACCATTTAAGCTAGATCCCATTTCAATCGTAATTGGAAGCGTTGCTTTCCAGGCGGTGATACACAAACATTTATCAAAGACCAGAAATGTTACCTTAGATTTGAGCGACGAGCTGGAAGAGGCAATCGCCCAGATAAGAGAAGGCGAAGAACGTGAACAACTAATGAACAACCAACGAGGCCTATTTGGAAAACTACTAAAGTTTTTGACTCAGAGAGATTTGCTTAACGAAATCAGGCAAATTGCCCGTGTTTTTCTCTATATCTTCCTACCAGCATCTCATCTAGGAATGTTTGCATACGTTTTCTTTGCTTGTATTCAATTACCTCTGTTGAATACAGCTGAAATATTGAAGAAGAACCACCAAGGATATAGCTTCTTGATCGAAGTTTTTGTGTCCATCGTTGGATTGGCTGCGGTGGGAGTTGAAGCTGGTGTCTCATTTGTTGGATGCCGAAAGACATTTGAGTTGGTGAGAGATCGTCGTGAAAGAACGTTGAAGGAGATATGGTCCTACACCCCCAGCTCTCTTCAAGTGTTCATGCTACAAGTTGCCGTCGTCTTTGGTAAATGTGCCTACCAGTACTTCACAAGCCAAGAGATTGATTTTCTCAGCGAGCTCCTTTATAAACGTGGAGAATACGACCAGGTTACTGATATATTGGAAAACAATACACAGTGTGTGATCTGGATCCTGTGGTGTTTGGTTAAATTACAGTTTTCTTTGAAGTCCTACCTTGCACAAGTCAACAGTGCCTTGAAAGAACAATATTATGCCAAAGGAAAGCTTTTGACTAATGTAATTGATGAAGATGAAGATGAAGATGAAGATGAAGATGAAGATGAAGATGAAGAGGGTGAGGAAGTTGATGGGTATGCTCCGATTGAGGATAACCATGATTCGGGTGCTGAAAGTATCGAAGCTATTTGACACCGTTAAGTTTGCTTTAAATAGCTCCTAAGTAACATTGTAAATATAATTAGTTGAGATAAAGCAAATAGTCTAGTGCATGCTCTCTTTATGAGCGGTTATTAACAAAAACGTATTCTAGTTATAAAGTAGTTATAGTTATAGATATGGTGATAATTTATTGCATGCGTATGCATATTTCCAAAAGTTGGATGGAGTACGTTATGTGTGTTCTATGCGCATATCAGTTTGGTAATTTCAATATGCTTGACAAAAGTCTTCTCTGTAGCTGAAGAGCCTTCGTAAATTAGTATTAAAAGGTGAAGAAAAAGAAGTGATAATGCTAAAACCTCTATGTATCTGGTTAGCTCGATATGGATCGGCGTACTATAGTTGCTATACCAGTCTTCATAATTACGTATTATACAAAAATCTAGTTTTGAGGCTATAGAGAACAGTATCGCAGAATCGGACAATAAAACTAACACCAATAAAACCAAAATGCAAGCCCCACCCCACTAAAAAAACATACATTTCCGAAAATCTAGTTAGCCAACCCCGTTATCGTTAAATCAGAACAATCCTCATTTCCCTCAATAGTCAAATCGTGCTCATTAGCAAGATGTAATATGCAAATGAAGAAAAATGACGTCGACAAATCGCTCCTATTCTTACTGTCGTACTTCGTACCAACATCTTTAACCACGTCGGTCAAATGGGTTTCGATCTTTTTAGGTGCGTTGGATGTAACTGCCTCGTTGGCCGTATCCGTAGTTTCAAGTTGTGAGTGAGACGGTGACTGATCGATTGTAGACTCCCATAACCGGTCTTTCAAAAGCGCAACGTTCACTTTTTTCGCAACTTTGGCGTACTTCAACTGAGATTCTTTTCTTTGACCGTACACAGACTTCGACATAGGCTGAGAATTGAAGTCGATTCCTGCGTAATCCCCATAGTCATCATACTCATCGTTATTACCTGCAGGTTCAGCACCCCCTAAATCATCACCATCGATATCTGCCAACCCATCGTCAAAGGTATCACCTCCACGTGCGTCCTTGTAAGTATCCGCAAAGAACCCTTCATCAACTGCAAGTTCTGCAGCTTCGTCACTCACTCTCTTGGGCTTTTTCATCTTTTGGAATAACTTCAACCTCTTCTCTGGTCTTAAAAACGGTTTAATAAGCTTTGCAGACGACCAATGGAAGTCTCCGGGTAATGTCACAGGATCTTTAGACACCCTACTTGATTTTGGCATGTTTAACGCCCGGCTACTACCTTGCTCAAATAGTTGCTCCTCGCTAGGCTCCCCTTCGTCATCAGACATAAAGTTGACTCTAAATTCCAACTTTTTCCCTTTCAAAGATTCCTCAATTTTAACGTCTTCATTTTTCACTATGCTTTGACCGTCTGTGTCAGCATTCTGAGATGGTATAACTTCTGGACGGGAGTCTGAAGAATCTTTTCTCACATATGATTTTTTCAGAAGAGAAACTTTCCAATGCTGAGGGCCCCTCCAAGTTTTCCCTGCTGTGTTGTCAAAATAGTTTAAAAGGTCGTTGGTGGCCTCGTCGTCATCATTATTCTCTGAATCATTGCTGTCATTATCATTATTAATCTCAGGACTAAAATCATGCCCGCCAATGTTTTCAAGTGCTCCATCGGTATCGTTATGTCCATCAGACACATCTCTATCAAAAATGTCAAAGTTGTCATCGTCACCCATCTGCGCCACCATACCCGAAACTTCGTGATGAAAATTATCGTCAGCATCTTGTTGAAGTAAATTATCTAAAAATTCTTTAGTTGTAGAATCTTCAAAATTAGAAAGCATACTCCCTATTTGTCTCAGACCACGGGACACTATCAAATCATCACCGTCAATGTCCCCACATGGGTTTGACATAGATGCAATCTTAGAACCTAAATTGCTGTTTTGCGATTCCTTCTTTATTTGCTGAAACTGGTATTCAGCATCTGAGCTCGCAGATGAAGAAGTCACAGAATCATCAAATACAATCCTTCCATTTTTGTCCTGCGCTAAAGAATTGAGTAACAAAGACTTAGCGCCACCTTCGTCAAAATCAGCTAAGGTCTTCTTGAATAGAGGGTCAATATGCAACTCTTTTTCAAACTGCTTCAACCTGAAACTATCAAAATCGTCCTTCAAAGTGACCTTGGGTCTTGCTACAGCTTTCTTCCTTCTGGTTTGAGTATATTCTTCATCTCCATCGAGATCGCTATCCTCATTGTCATCGTCCTCACGATATTGATCGTTCTTGTTGCCTAAACCAGACAACAATTTACCAGTTTCACTGGCGACCGAATCGATTCTATGCGTCCAGACCTTCATGCAACCATCTAGGGTAGCACCAGCTTTTTGAAAATTTATTGACGAACCATCGATACTCCTTAGCAAATTCATGTCATGGAAGTAATCGATCAACGCGATATTCCAGGTATTGTTTGAGTTGATTTTGTTGTCTGTTGCCAATCTGATGGCCTCATCAAAATTGGTCTGATGAGTTTCCCTATTTGCTTCATCGACCTCGACCCTATCAAAGAAGTTATTTGACTCGTCATCGTCTTCATCTAGCAACCTCTTCTTCGGAATCACCGACGGATTGAGAGATCTAGCCGAGCTCACCACAATGGTACCGTTCGTTGTTGCAGGCCTTCTAGCGGCCACACTCATTTCTGCTTCTTAATCAGGGGGATGGAAGGGAAGAGGGGGGGAATTATGGTATAAAAAGAACGTGATCGGAAGAAACTCATGTCAATACATCGTTCCCCTGTATCGAATTTGATGCATAAAAATCAAATTGGAGCAGACGCGGTGGCGTGCGGCGTGCGGCGTGTAGGGGGGGGCAGAAAGAGCCAGTTGGAAGTTGAAACCCGTGCACCGGAAAATGGCGGATTGGAATTTGGGACACGAATCAACTGGGTCGATCGATGATAAAACTGCGAAAGCTTTCAGTGTTGTTGACGTTTTCGTTCACTGAAAGGCTTCAACTTGGGCCTGTTGATTCCACCTATCGATATTTCTACAAATATACGGCCATGTCTGCAGAAGAGTTTGCAACCAAGGAAGAAATTAAAGAAATTTTTGCTAAATTGCAAAAACATCCTTCGAACAAGCAGTGCTTTGATTGTGCCACCAAAAATGCAACATGGACATCGATCCCATTTGGTATCTTCTTGTGTCTGAACTGTAGTGCAATCCACAGAAACTTGGGTGTGCACATCTCGTTTGTTAAATCGTCCGTTTTGGATACTAAATGGACTTACAAACAATTGAGATCAATGAAATGTGGTGGCAATAAGAATTTCAAGGATTATTTGGTTAAGAACGGTGGTTCAACTATTCTCACAAAGCAGCCACAAGACAAGTACGGATCCAATGCTGCATCCACTTACAAAGAGAAATTAGAGAAGAAAGCTATGTTGGATGCTAAAAATCATCCTAACGTTCTCGAATGGGAGGATGGTTCCCTTGATATCTCTTCCGAGGAGACTTCGTCTGCTGAGGATAATTTCTTCAGTAAATGGGATAAGCCTTCAGCCACACCATCTCCATTGGGCTCCAGACCAATTACTCCACTCAATAAGCCTGCAACACCAGACCCAACGGGAAACACTTTGGCTGCACCAAAACAGAGAACGATCACGAAATCATCTTCGTTGAAATCGTCTGCTGCTGCCAAGAAGAACATATTGGGAGGAGGATCTAGAACGAAGACCAAGTTGGGTGTCAAAAAAGTTTCTGCAGCCGACCTTGACTTTGACGATTTTGAAAAGAAAGCTCAGGAGGAAGAAAAAGAGGCACAGTTGCTCGGTTACAACCCAAACAAGGAAGAAGAATTGACAGACCTAGACAACTTTTTGCAACCCAAGAAGGAGGAGCCTGCATCCAGAAAGGCTTCCATCACCCAATCCAGAACTTCTGCTCCTAAAGCTGAAAAGCCACAAACATTTGCTAAATTAGGTTTTGGTATGGTCAATGCTACAGCACCTACAGAGCAATCGTCTCAAAAAAAATATGCGGATGTTGAATATTCCGGTGATGTCGCCAAAAGATTTGGAAACCAAAAGGGTATCTCGTCTGACCAGTTCTACGGAATTGGTTCCTACGATGAGGCTCAAGCACAGGAAGCCAGATCGAAATTACAAGCTTTCACTGGTGCCTCGTCCATTTCATCATCTCAATATTACGGCGGTGAAGACGGAGCTGCTGGTGCAGCTGGAGGTAGCAGATTGAATAGATCAGGCTCCTTTGATGGAGAAGATATTGAACAAAAGATCATGGAATACGCTGAAAAGTATCTAGGTGAGGATATAAATGCTATAAAAGGTGCTTTAGAGAATGGTGCCGAGAAATTGAGTGGCTACTTGAGAGATGTTCTGCGTTAGGATATCCATCTCCAGCCCAGCATATTTTTTTGTTTTCTCTTGTTGCCGCATCCATTCTTGTGTTTTGTAGATCAATTAATAGAGTGGGAGAAAGAGGAAGATAAGATTCAAGAGCTTGATTGATCAATAAAGGATTTCGAAGTGTTTTGACTTCGCATTGACACAACGAATCTTACTATATACCATATTCTCTCAATTCTTTCCCAAGCCGTTTTGTCTCGATATCATTCTAATCTAATCATGTACTGTTTTATACTTTTATACTTTTTAATCGATACGATTCGATTGTGATATCCGTGTGCCTTCAACTGTAGGGAAGATAATATGCCTCAGCGATTTTGATCAGCCAATGCACTGCCACTCGATGCGGAGAGCATCGCAGTACTACTGTCTTGTTTTTTTTTTTTTTTTTTTTTTTTTTTGATGGCACGATAAATTTCATGGCCGCATTTCTGAGATAAAAAGAACTGGCCGTTGTAAAGGCTTTAATCGTAGTTTCTCAATTCCTTTTATTTCTTATATAAATCGTTACACTTTCCAACAAGGGAGAAGATATAATTATAATTTAAACTAAATATGCCAGAAACAGTGGGTATCGTTGGGGCAGGATTAGTTGGTTCCTTGATGGCTTTAGGCCTAGCACACCAAGGATACAATGTTACGTTGTTTGATCTTAGACCCGACCCAAGGCTATTATCCAAAGAAAACAAGACGTTGAGATCGATCAATCTTGCCGTCAGCGAACGTGGAATTTGTGCTATGAATTATGTAGATAAGGAGATGGCGGAGAGAGTTTTGAAGGGAATTATTCCTATGTACGGAAGAATGATTCACGATTTGAAAGGTAACCAGGAGAGTCAAATTTACGGATTATTTGGAGAAAGCATCAATTCTATCGATAGATCCAAACTAAATGACTGCTTATTGGACGAGATCGAGTTATTCAATAAGAGCAGCAACACAAAGATTGAGTTGAGATTTGAGAGTAAACTGACTGGCCTTAAGCTAGCTGACGATGGTGCAACCGTGACCACCGTATCATCAGAGGGAAAGACCGATTCTCATTTTGATTTTGTTGTTGGTGCAGATGGATCGTTCTCTCAAGTTAGATACCACTTACAGAAATACATCAGAATGAGTTACAGCCAAGAATTTATCGATATGTGCTACTTGGAGTTGTACATTCCACCTGGTCCAAACAACTCATTTTCGATAGATCCAAACCATTTACACATCTGGCCTAGAAAGAATTTCATGTTGATTGCCCTACCTAACAATGATGGTTCTTTCACATCCACCTTTTTTGGTCCATGGAAGCTAACAGATTCCATGAACACACCACAAAAGATTGAGGAATTCTTTACGAGTAACTTTGCTGACGTTGTTCCATTGATCGGCATGGATAACGTCGTGAACTGCTTTTTGAATTACCCTAAGGGGTCATTAATGCAAGTTAACTGTGATCAGTACAATTACGAAGATAAATGTATCATTATTGGTGATGCTGCACACTCAATGGTTCCATTCTATGGCCAAGGTATGAATTGTGGGTTTGAAGACGTTAGAATTTTACTTGAGACTATGAATGCAAGTAACGGCGACAGAAAAAAGGCCTTTGATACCTATTCTTCCAATAGGAACGAAGACCTAAAGGCTATCTTGAAATTAGCATTGGATAATTACAACGAGATGTCAACCAAAGTGATTTCTTCGTTATACTTGCTAAGAAAGAAACTAGATTATGTCTTGGGTAAGTCAATCCCACAGTACTGGATTCCATTGTACACAATGGTTTCGTTCAGATCGGATATTAGCTACTCGAAAGCTGTCGACACCGAAAAGAGACAGAAGAAGATTTTGAAAGGTGTTGAACTTGGATTGATGACTGTTGGTGTAATTGGGGTTGCCCACCTCCTAAGCAGACGATTCAGATGAACGACCTGTTGATGAATCATCATAGATAAACTATGTATAATGTATAAAGAACCGATGAGTAATATGAGACGAAAGTTCCAGATCGCCTAGTAAACAAATATGTGGGGAAATATTGAAATATTACCATTACATAAGCAAGTAAAAATATAGTTATATATACATAAAAGTGAACGGCGCGTTCACAGGCCCGGTTACACACCATGACCATAAAGCGAGCGTTGATTGGACAGCTGGCGCTCACCGGTACCGGGCCGTTGCCCCTTGCCGGTTACGGCCTGTGACTAACACCCAAATTTTTCTTTCTGCGGCTACGTCCGTTTTATAAGTAAAGAGATGCCCACCTTGCAAGCCTGATCTTTATCTGGCCCCATTTTACTGACACTTGATTTTGTTTCTTTCTTTTCTTTCTTTCCTTCCTTTCCTTCCTTTCTTCAGTCTAATATCAATCAATCAACCTGAATTAATTGACACATTCAATTATTTATAAAGATGCCTTCTGAAACGACAACGCATCCAACTACATTATACGACAAGGTCTTTGAAGACCATATTGTCCACAGAGATGAATCCGGATCTTTCCTTATATATATCGATAGACACTTGGTCCACGAAGTGACCTCCCCACAAGCTTTCGAAGGTTTAAAAGATGCAGGTAGAAAAGTCAGAAGAACTGACTGTACTTTAGCTACTGTTGACCACAACATTCCAACTGATTCAAGAACAAACTTCAAGAGTCTTGACACCTTCATCACAGCCAACGATTCCAGATTACAAGTGCAAACTTTAGAAGACAATGTGAAGGATTTCGATGTCACCTACTTTGGTATGACCGATGACAGACAAGGTATTGTGCACGTTGTTGGTCCTGAACAAGGTTTTACCTTACCTGGTACTACTGTTGTGTGTGGTGATTCTCACACTTCCACACATGGTGCCTTTGGTGCCTTGGCTTTCGGTATCGGTACCTCAGAAGTCGAACACGTTTTAGCCACACAAACATTAATTCAAGCCAAGTCTAAGAACATGAGAATCACAATCGATGGTGAATTAGAAGCAGGTATCACTTCGAAGGATTTAGTCTTGCACGTCATTGGTATCATTGGTACTGCTGGTGGTACCGGTTGTGTTATTGAATTTGCTGGTAAAGCAATCCGTGATTTGTCGATGGAAGCTAGAATGTCCATCTGTAATATGGCTATCGAAGCTGGTGCAAGAGCTGGTATGATTCAACCGGATGAAAATACCTTCAGTTACATCAAAGGTAGACCATTAGCTCCAAAGGGTGAAGAATGGGATAAGGCCGTCAGCTACTGGAAGACTTTAAAATCCGACGAAGGTGCCAAGTTTGACTATGATATCACTATTAAGGCTTCTGACATTGTTCCAACCATTACGTGGGGTAACTCCCCACAGGATGCTCTGCCAATCACCGGTAAAGTGCCAGATCCAGCAGACTTCAGTGATCCAATTATGAAGAGCGGTGTGGAAGCTGCCCTTAAATACATGGGTTTGACTCCAAATGTGCCATTAACTGATATTTCTATCGACAAAGTCTTTATTGGTTCATGTACCAACTCTCGTATTGAAGATTTAAGAGCTGCTGCTAGAGTGGTCAATGGTTACAAGATTGCTCCAAACATCAAGTTGGCCCTGATTGTTCCAGGTTCTGGTCTGGTGAAACATCAAGCTGAAAAGGAAGGCTTGGACAAGATCTTTGAAGCTGCTGGTTTCAAATGGAGGGAAGCTGGTTGTTCGATGTGTTTAGGTATGAACCCAGATATTTTGAGTCCTTACGAAAGATGTGCCTCTACTTCCAACAGAAACTTCGTTGGTAGACAAGGTGCTCTATCTAGAACTCACTTAATGTCACCAGCTATGGCTGCCGCTGCTGCTATCGCTGGTAAATTCACCGATATCAGAGAATTCACATTCAAAGACGATGTCTCACAACCAAAGATTCAAATCGGTTCCGAAGAAGAATCAAAGAAATTACAAGACGCTGTTTACGAACACGAAAAACAACCACTGCAGCCTGGTGAATCATACGACGAATTTTTGGAGGATGAAATCAACGATGTTCCACCATCTGATCATATTATTAAAGAAACTGACTCTAAACCAGAAGCTCCTGCTCCATCTACAGCTATGGGTATGCAAAAGTTCTTGAAATTGACCTCCATTGCTGCTCCTCTAGATAAGGCTAACGTGGATACCGATGCCATTATTCCAAAACAATTCTTGAAGACCATTAAGAGAACCGGTTTGAAAGCTGGTTTGTTCTACGAAGCTAGATTTACTCAAGATGAGAACGGAAATGACGTTGCCACCGACTTCGTCTTGAACGTTGATCCATTCACTCATGCCAAGATTCTATGTGTCACTGGTGATAACTTTGGTTGTGGTTCTTCGAGAGAACACGCCCCATGGGCCTTAAAGGACTTTGGTATCAGATCCATCATTGCTCCATCATTCGGTGATATCTTCTACAACAACTCTTTCAAGAACGGTTTATTACCAATCAGAATACCTCAAGAAGTGATTTTATCCAAGATCTATCCTCTTGCTGTTGCCCAGAAGGAAATTACCATCGACTTGCCAAATCAACAAATCTTGGGTCCTGAAGGTGAAGTGTTGGTTGAAAAATTCGACGTTGAAGATTTCAGAAAGCACTGCCTGATCAATGGTTTGGATGATATTGGTATCACTTTGAAGAAGGAAGAATTTATCAATTCTTACGAAGCAATGAGAAGAGACAGATTCTCATTCTTGGAAGGTGGTTCCAAGTTGATTGTTCCAGTGAGAGGTACCAAGAAGTCGAAGTACGGTGTTAGAGCTCAGGAATGGTGATTAATAGACAGCTTTTTTATACTCTTCGGTTTTGTCATTTATTTTTCTTTTCTCTTTTGTTGTTGTTTTCATAATGTTAATGTCTTCATATCCACTGCATTCAATTCTTTATTTGGATCATTTTTTACTAGAGCATTCATTTCGCTCAATATTAGAACGTTTTCAGTTCATCCTTATTTATTATATATATATTAGAAACAAAACAAAAAAAATACAAATAACTTATAATTATACTTTTGGTTTAACCCCTTTTTAAAAAAGCTAATAGTACATGCCAGATTTTTGAAACTATACATATACATAAATACATACATACAAACCTATTAATATTATACAACCATCTATTTTTTTTTTCTTTTCAATTTTATTACCTTTTTATAACGAGATCGCTGTAATTATCAGTGCTCTCAATAGAAAACCCATGCTCGTTGGCCAAATGTAACATACAGATGAAACAAAAGCTGGTAGACAATTCTGCTTTGGCAGCATCAGAATATTTATCCCCCAGACCGCTGACAAGCTCTGTAAACTTGATATCCTTTCTTGAATTTTCACTGTGAGGCTTATTGTTAGAATTACCACCTGCAACCCCAGAAGGATCTGCAATGTGTTGGTTCTCCTGGTTTTCTTTGTCCTCATCGTAGTCAGATTCTGTTGCACTACGCTTATTACTTAAAGTGACAACCTCCAATTGCTCCCATAAGTTATCTTTAAGCAATTTAATGTCCACCTTTTTGGCCACCCTTGAATACGTCAATCCTGAAGGCTTCTTTATACCTGACTGTGAGAATACGTTGTCTTGGGGCTGCGAATTGGAAGCCATATCCGGAATGTTGCCGGCATAATCGTCGTAGCCGTCATCGTCATCCATCTCGATTTCGTGATCGATTCCCTTGTTTTGATTATCCATTTGCTCGAAGTTGAAATCCTCGTCGATGACTGGTCCACCTTCTTTATCTTGCTCATTGTACGTTTTCGCAAAGTAATCAGCATCCGCGACATTGTTATCATGTTCATGGTCATCGATGTGCCGGCTTCCTTGCATCAATCTTCTTTTTTTCTTCGATAATATGGAGCGAATTCTCTGTTCGGGTTTAATGTTCAGATAAACCAACCTTTTCGTCGTAAACTGAAGATCTTCCGGTAAAGTATTTGAAGTTGGATGCACACGTCTATCCTTTTCAGCCATAAGAACTTTATTTTCCTGCTTAGCATGCCGGAATAGCTCGTCTTCGTCAGCATCATTTTCATCATTCAAGAAATCAATGGTGAAATTCGCTTTCTTTTTGATCAAAAGTTGATCATCTTCTATGCCATTAGTCTTAGCAGCGAGACTTTCTGCGCCATTATCGTTAGGCAGGAATTTTCTAGTGTCTTCATCGTCGCCAATAACTTCAGACTTATTGCTATTTTTTAATCTATTCTTGGCCAAGTTAATTTTCCAATGTTCGGGACCTCTCCAATTCTTTCTAGACATGAGATCAAAATACTCGGCCATCTCGTGACCACCTTCTTCATCTTCGTCGTCTTCATGTCTAGTAACAAAACTTTCATCAAACAAACGAGTCAAGGTTATGTTAGGACCAGATCGGTCAGTTTCATCAGCACCACCATCCAAATATAACGAATATTGAGTACGATTTGCCTTAGAGTCATTTGCTTCGACGCTACGATGACCATCACACACATCACTATTTTCATATTCGTCACCAAACCCGACATCACCAGCATTGAAGTTATCGTTATCATAGAATACCAAATCAGCGTCTGCCCCGATCTTTTCAATTTGGTCTAACAAAGATGCCGCACTCGTCCCATCTTTCACCACTGCCTCCAGCTGGCCCAGAGAGGGACAAACTTTGAAATCATCTGCTGAATTATCGATTAGTTGCCCTAGTTTATCAATATTGCTCCTGAGTCGCTGATTCTCTTGCAGGTGGCTAGCCTTTTCGTTTTCGTTTTCGTTTTCGTTTTCGTTTTCATTTTCATTTTCATTTTTGTTTTGCTTGTCGTTTGCGTTTTCATTTTCAATTTCATTTTCATTATTGCTATCAGAATTGATCAACTCCTCGGACTTCTCTGTGGTGTCGAACACAACACGCCCTTCTGAATTCATATTTAACATGTTGGTTAACAAACTTTTAGATCCTCCTTCATCAAAATCTGCTAGCGCCTTTTTGAAGATGGGGTCAACAAACAACTCTTTTTCAACCTCTTTTAATCGTATCGTTTCAAAGCTCTTTGCTATTGTATTTGTAGATTTAGTTTTCCTGGAGCACTTCTTTGCCTTCTTATTGTTAGCGGCACCATCCTCTGTAAACTCATCGTCATCATCATCATCATCATCATCATCATCATCCTCTTCAGCAGGCTGCTCTTTATCTTTATGGGAGGTCAACCCTGATAAAAGCCTCCCAGTATCTGTGGCTGCCGAATCAATTCTTGAGGAATACACTTTGACGCAACCGTCTAAAGTTGCTGAGGCCTTTTGAAAATTAATACCATCGCCTTCCCTAAATATATTCAAATCATGAAAATAGTCGATCAAGCCAAAAGACCAGGTGTTTGTGGCGTTGATCTTGTTATCAGTAGCAAGTCGAATCCAGTTTTCGTAGTCATCGTTAGACTGAGACATTTGGTTTTGATGTACACTCAATAAATCCCCCATTAATCAAGTTAAAGCTGATGTTCAATTCTTTGAAACTTTTATCAAATGACAGCCTTAGAAGATATATATATGTATAGCTGTATCAACGGTGACAACCTCTTGTGCTTTTGATCTCGTTTCATGCTTGTTTTTAAGATTCGTCACTGCGGACTACGCGAAGGTAAACAAACAAACATGCAAGTAAAGCAAAGCAGATATCGACGGGTCGATGGACGCAATGTGTTCCAACAGACGCGTCGATATTGCCATGTCAAAAACTGTATCAATTCGAAAAGGGGAGAGATCAACTTTGTGTGTTTTTCTCTTTGGTTTCCCTCTCTTATCGATTATTACCGCTACAAACCCTTTGATCCTAATTGGTATCATGCCACTAACAATGGATAAGAAAACTATGGAGGTGATGCGATTCCTCCTGGACTGGAACTACTTGCTTACGGAGGCCCCCGTGGACGGGCAGATCTGCGAGATCTACTTCTGCTTCGTGGCTTCCAGTCAGAGTAAAGGTAAGGACAAAGTCTCCTGGTTACAATTTGTCAGGAGTTTGAAAAGCTTGAATGAAATTTGCAATAGTCATGCTTTTGACTGTCAGCCATCAAATGCATTAGAACTAGTTTACGACGATCCCTTCAAATGCTTCAATCGAATAATCCATATAAATAGATTGGCATTAGGCTTGATATTTAAACAGTTGAAAAAATCCAGTAGTAACAACACCAATATAACAAGAGGTACCAAGGGTTCACAACTGCCATACTATAAGCAGGTGATTCCCAAAGACAAAGAAGGTCAATTGCATCTCTTGATGAGTCTGATAGATGGCCCACAAACCCAGATTGGAAAACCAACAAACGATATATACCCTACCCCGATGTTAACGCACAAAGGGTTGGTTCCACAGGATGGAAATGATATCTATACAACGACTGGAAGAAATAAAAGATTTGATCAATTGAATTACTTGCTATCCTTACCAGCGAGTTCAAACACCTTAAGTAGAGAGAGAGCCAGACTGAGAACCCCAGTAGTCCCCTTCCATGATTGCTGTGATGACCATCAGCACGCACAGATGCTCATCATGTTAACTAGCTTTGACAGACAGTCAAACTATTGCAAATTGGATGTCACTGCTCTGAACGAAAAGATCAGATACAACGACAATAATCAAATATTCTTAAAGCTCTCGAAGTGTGTCAGTTCAAAGATCCACTATATTCCTATTATTCAGCAGCAAACTGATCCGAACCTAGGAGACTGCTCGTACTTGGACACCTGCCATAAGATGAACAGTTGTAGATATGTTCATTATGGCCAATTGATGCCTCAAAATCAGGCATCTCCACCGGAGGTAATGGAGCACAACGAAAGTATTGAACTTTCCATGAAGATTTCAGATTTCACGAAAGGGGAGATAATGTCACCTTACAGCAGACCGGAGCTACCAGCCCAATGGATCAATTGCGACGTGACGAAGCTTGATTTTTCAGTCCTAGGAAACAATTTCGCATTGATTGTTGCGGATCCAAGTTGGACTATCCATATGAATCTGAACTATTCTTCTTTGACTGATACAGATTTATTATCGTTAAGGATGGATACACTCCAGCAAGAAGGGCTGTTTTTACTTTGGGTCACTGGTCGGACAATTGAAACTGGTCGTGAATTTTTAAAGAAGTGGGGATACGACGTATTAAATCAGATCACTTGGATAAAAACCAATCAACTGATCAGAACTATTAGTACCGGTAGAACGGGGCACTGGTTAAACCATTCGAAGGAACATTTACTGGTTGGATTGAAAGGAAGCCCAAAGTGGTTGAACAAGTGTATGGATCCTCAAATCTTGATATCATCAACAAGAGAGACATCGCGAAAGCCTGACGAAATATATGGAATTGTGGACAGATTGGTAGGACCAAGAGCAAGAAAACTTGAGATATTTGGCCGTCAGCACAATACGAGACCTGGTTGGATCACGGTGGGGAATCAGCTGAACGGCACCCACATCGTTGAGAAAGAGATTGCTGAGCGGTATGCTGAGAGCTTAAAGAGAGGTAAACAAGCAGATACTTAGAAGATGGATATATTTGATTCGATGTGTTACAATTAAATATTACAAATAAAGCTCTATAGGGAAATTCTAAGAGGTCAGAATGGTATATATATGGTCAATTTCAGCAAAAAAAGGAAAAGACTTTTGAAAGGTTTGGGTATAACTGAGTTATAAGAGGTTTTGCTACGTATATATTGTGTTTAATACAATGGCAGGGGATTATCATTTCTTTTCTGCGCTGCCCTAGTGACTATATATATATATATATATATACAGATCAATTGCATGGTTTATTAACAGTCAGACCAAATTTAGGCGTAGCTGATCTAGACACATGCGTACGTGGTAATGGCTCCCACTAACAGAATCCATAGCCCGCCGCACTGAGACGACCACTCTAAACAGGGAAGCAAAAGAGGACGTCAGCAATGACATAAGACTACGCAGGGCAGCGAAACGGACCAATGAACGTAGCGTAAATCGGACAGTAAAATTTTCCCAGTCAGGCGATTTGTTCTCGCCCGCAGCGCAACACAGGCGTGTTTGTGCGAGGCAGGAGGGAAACACACAGGCGCACTGGAGACATGTTTAAGAGTCCTCTGACGAAGGAGGTTAGTTGTTACTGTAGTGTTGTCACGGCTCTAAGTCTGCCTCCTGAGTTCACCTTTACACAACATACAATATATATCATCCATCATGTTCAGACAAGTCGCCAAGAGACAATTACAAACCGTCGGTAGAAGATTCAACTCCCACGCTGCTCCACACTTGGATGCTGCCCACTTTGCCAAATTGGAAGGACCAGCTTTCAAGCCAGCTGATTCAACCAAAGCAAAGAATTTCATTGAACACAGTGAAGCTGTTTCTCACCACGCTAAGGGAAGTTCTGCCTTATGGAAGAAGATCACCATCTGGGTTGCCGCTCCAGCCATTTTGTTAGCTGCTGTCAACACATACTTCGTTGAAGCCGAACACGCAGAACACAGAAAGCATACCAAGCACTTATCCGACGAAGAATGGCCTCAAGCTTACCCATACCAAAACGTTAGAAAGACCAGCTTTTTCTGGGGTGATGGTGACAAGACTTTGTTCTGGAACCCAGATGTCAACAGAAATGTTAGAGAATAGATGATCTTCTAACGAAAGAGAAAGAAATTGAACTTGTGTTTTTTTATTTATTTATTTAGTGATGATTGAAAACCATTTGAAATAACAGTATACACAACTGCGGTTGAAGCATTGTATGTGGGATTTTGAATCAAATTGAACCTTACTTGAATTTTTTTATAGACAACTCTCGAAGCAATTGGGACGGAGGTGTAAGCCGACTGGTGAACGCCCCGTTATTTGATTTAACAAGTACACAGACAAGGTTGCAACCATTTTAACTCGTCCTTATTTAAATAAATATGAAACTATATGGTTTTGAATTGATTTATGACTCTTTTCTGTTCTGCTATTTTTTTCAATATTCTTTCTTATGTTTGCCCTTTTTGTTGAGCTCATTATTCTTATTTTTTTGTCTGGCATTTCTCTTAAACTTCTCTTTTGTTATATTCTTACTATCATTGTTAATCTTACTCCTTTTGTTTCTGTTTATTTTCTTGATATTATTTATAGATTGTTTGATTCGGTTCCAAGTGTCCGAGTTACAACAATCAAATATTTTTTAAAAAAAACTATGATACTCATATTTTGTTAAACTGGGGAAGGAATCTCATATCAGTAGCTCACCAGCTCATTAGGATAGAACCGTGGCAAAATGTAATGCCACTAAATTTACTGTAGACTCTATCAACAAAAAGGAACAGACCCATAAAAGGGAGGATATGGAACAAACCAACTACACACCTACTAACCGTTTCTGATACAAGCTGTAGCTCCAAAAACAACCAGACAATACAGTAAAATCAGATAGGACCAGAAGTAAGTGACGGGACGAAAATCAAGTAAGTAAAGCAAAATAATACTAAGAACGTTAAAAATTGAAATAGAAGGAGACAATAGGTGATAAAAAAAGGACAATAAAATCAAAACAAAAATATGATAGAGACAAAAAAGGCAATAAAATTATTGCTAGAAAAACAAAACAGTGAAATAAAAATTCAAATCAATCATCATAATAATTCGAAAATACAATTAGTAAAAAAAAAAGCTCTAATACCATATCATATAGTTCAGCTAGCTTTCAAGTAACATAGGTTGGAAGTCAAATAGAAGACCAAAAAAAAAACAGAAATTGAATAATTAAACCCAAGACTTAAACCAACGATCAATCTCACACGTAAACAATTTGATCAAACGTGGACAGTCAATCCTCAAAGGGTACAAAAGACATGCCAAACAAATGCAAATTAGTGAAAAGGGGGAACAGAAAACGAAACAAAAACAAAAAAGAGGTATGAACACAATAAGAAAAGAAACAAAAAAAAACACAAAGTTCCAAAACGTTATCTTGAAAGGTTGACACTATTAAATAACAACAAAAAAAAAAAAACCATAGGGTGTGGCATGTTTACTTCAGAGTGCAGCAAAGATATATAGATTGTTAGTTGCAGCAATTGCAACCGAGTTTTCTAATGGATGCCAGCTTAAATGCAAGATTGACTTCTTGAAATCAATCGTTTCGAAATTCATCTTATTTAACATGGATAGTCCACCTCCGGAGCCAGCACCGTTGTTTCTCTTCTTGCTCGAATTCAATTTCTTGGCTTTAAATGCAGACTTATCTGCTTGTAAAACAATCTCCTTTTCAGTGTCATCGCTTCCGCCATTCACGGCATTCTGATAGATCATAAAGTTGTTGTTATAGGAACCCGTCATGATAGATTTGTTGTCTCCACTAAATTGAACTTCAAATTTGTCAAAAATGGCATCATTCTCGTATGTGTCACATAATCTATCCCTCAATTGTTCATGAATGTTAATCGTTTTGATTGGTTCTGTTTCCATCGCCATGTCCCAAATTTTAACTGTCATGTAATCTCTCGAAACAATGTATTTACCATTCGAAGAAAACTTCACATCGGATATCGAAGAAGTGATTTCCGTGAAAAAGTTATGGTTGGATGGATCCATATATTCTTCAAAGATTCTTGCATGGTTATCACACAATGAGTTGACTCTCATATCGTTCAATTTAATGGTTCCCTTAGAAGATGAATACATGAACAGGTTGCAATCTGAAGGATGAAACTCAGCAGACGTAATAACTTCGGTCAATTCTTCCATATTGACTGGTTTTATATCAACAATGTTAAAGGACTGATCAGCTATACCCAAATTCCATAAATTGATTCGCAAATCATCAGATGATATAAACGTCTCTTGATCGGAATTCACCGAAATGGAATTGATATGATAGGCATGGGCATTGGCGTAAATTTTCTTTGGCTGTGCCGCTGTTATCGTATCATGCATAGTTAACCTTGGCAACTTGAGCTTGGAAACGGAAGTCAATGAAGATAGAGCTGATGCATTGCTGTTTAAAGTTAGATTTGTATTGAATTGGAATGACGAAAAATGCGGATGGAAAGAAGAGGAATTTGAAGATGAGTTTGATGGATGCTCAGTCAAGTTGTTCTCGGCAACCATTTTGATTTGTTTTTCAAAAATCTTCCATAGTTTGATGGTCTTGTCGTTAGTTGACAACAAAAAATTAGATTGGTTGGATCTCTTTAACCACTTAATCTTATTTATCTTTTCCTCAATCTCCAACGATTTCAAGTAATCAAATTCGGCATCATGGGACTGGAATTCGGTGTAGAATCTGTACTCACAGGTCTTTTTATTTTCGTTTCTTTCAAAAAGCACCACTCTTCCACCTCGATCACCGGTAGCCAAAAAATCACCCGTGTGATCGAATTCAACGGTAGATATGATGTCCGCTTCTGTGATGTTCTCAATATCTCCTTTATCACCAAAACACTGGCTAAATTTCCATGAATCGTCCATCTTTGTAGTTATATTATATGAATCCAGTATGGTCAATCGGTTTCAACAATCGACTGAAATGGCAAAGAATGGCTAAACAAAACTGAGTAATGGTTATCTAAGAAATATGGAAGGAGGCAACAGATTTATGTTTTCTTGTGATGAGAGAGTAGGCAATGGTTCAATTGAAAGGTGCCTAACTAGAAACGCAAACAGAAACAACAAAAACCACGAATGCACACACACTCACTCCAAATACAACTTATGGTAAAGTGAAACGATATTCAAATGTCAATGGTCGACTGCAAACCGAATTCAGGTGGAGTATTGTATTAACTGTGAGTCGGTGTCCTAGTTTTTGCTGGTGTTTGTACACCAATCTCCTTCCCAGGCCTGCAAAGTGCAAACTCGCAGAGAGCGTTGGGAGAGAAATTTGGAGGAGCGGATGCATTTACGTAAGCATATCAGATAAAATTGCGTAGCATGATACATCACTCCATCTAGGCCAGTGATGTAGCAGGAACAATAGTAGTAATACACACTTTACGTTTTAAATATAGTTTTATGGTGGTGGTGGTAGTCATTGAGCTTTCTATACAACCGTATCTTTGAAGTAACACCCTAAACCAAGCGATAGACGCAAGTTGAAGTATCGTACACCCGCTTGCCATACAACCACAAACATATGCCCACCATCAATCTTACAGTTAAGTAATAAGATTAAGGGGCCTCTCCTGTAAAGCGACGCGTCGATAGACCCATGATCCTAGTCTAAGTCGAGTCGTCGACTTCAAACTTCAACGTGGAAGAGAAGTTGTAAAACTATTAGTATACAGAAGTAGAATTCCGAGCTTTGGCTATCTGGTATACTGAAAATTGCCACGCCTATAATATCGGCAGGGCAGGGAACTCTATTACTCTTCAATAGCGGTATCAAAATGCAATGTAGTAAATGAAAGCTAATAAGTTTTTATTAAAATATCTTTCTTGACTTTTATACAAAGTTATAAAAAAAATAAAACATCAATAATTGAAATAACTCAAATTATCATTATATTCTTTCAGAAAAATAAATATTACAATATAAAGAGAAGATATATCATAATGTTATTTAAGCAGAAGCCTTCTTGGCAGCATCAGCTGGGGAAACCTTCTTAGCAGCGTTGAATCTTTGTCTGACAGGTGGAGTTCTGATTCTTCTGTCGGTTCTGGATCTAACTCTGACAATTCTGGCGTGAATAGCACATGAGACACAGTAGTGCAACTTGTTGTACATCTTTGGTAATGGGTATTCATCGTAAACAGAAGCTTCTGACAAATCTCTAACGGCAGCAGCTTCGACCATGTTTCTGATGGTAACTCTCTTGATGGCCTTATCCTTTGGAACACATCTGGAACAGTTGATACATCTAACTGGCTTGACGTGACCTCTACCCTTCTTGTTTCTTCCGTTGGACGATCTCTTCTTTGGCATATTGACTATAATAATAATAATAATTTGTAATGTTAGTATAATTTATCCTCAAAGTCCTTTTTCGATTTGATTCGAAAATGAATAATTTTCATTAGTGATGGAAATAGTCGAATCAAGTATGAGAACCGGCGTAAAAGAATAAATGCAGTGTTTCAGTAATAATTCTAAATAGCATAGCAATTTTGGTTCATGTTTCTTATATTCGACACCTGTATGAAGGCATGACAATTGAAGAGTTATTCTTTTAGGCTGATAGCTCTTTTAGATAGATATATACGATTATTTGATGAAAGCTATCGTTGTTGTATATCTTTAACTAAATGAAAACAATGTTTAATGTTTGCTGTGAAAATAGATCCGTAGCAACTAAGTTTAGTTCAAACTTGATAGCAAAAGTAACTGGATACCATTCTTCCTATGTTTCCAATCAATTTACCTTGAAACATTGAAATCGATGTTTAAACTATTCAACTACTCCAGTGATCTAATGAAGTTGCTGTTTAATATTGCCATAACATACCTAATTATCTATACTGATGGTACTGAAACAAAGAATAATGCTATTAGGTGAGTCTACTGAATTCAGAACAACTTGTAGATACTTTTCACGAGGAGCCCCTGGAGCAGAGAGAGAGATGCAAAACCTGGTGGACTGGGCGGAAAACTTTTAGAAAATCCACACCCAGCACCACACAGGCGCGGCCTGGTCAGTAAACCTTCTAACCCTCCAAGCCCTGCTAGTGTGTCAGGTGATTAGAAAAAGGAGAAAAGAAAAATCGAGGCAGTGAAATTATTGCTACACCGCCATAAAAATTGCAAATTCCAACAAACATCTGTACACCGTCAAGATTCAGCCAGTCGCGCCAGCTGCCTTGCCGCACCTTCAAAATGCTCCCCATCTAATTGGCCAGAGGGGAATCATGCCATCCCAGCAGGAAATCCAAGCTGGGAGCGAACCATTTAGGTCTTTTACCTATACGTGAAAATTTTGGTTCCCTTAACTATACACAAAGTTCACCCTTAGCCTCTTTCACAAGCAATTCACATATTATAGAACGCATATTTTATCACAGAAAGTACGTGTCAATAACATGAGCATATCACAGGGGAGATTTGGCGTAATGGGCTCCTATCTGGACCTCTTTGAATATCAATTTACAACATTGGATATCATTTGCAACGCCATCAGTTGGCCTATTTATTAAGCCAACAGCGGAAACGATAACAACATTGCTGGATGTAAACACATTACAAGAGTTATGAAAACACAATAATACTAGCAGTTTTCCTATAAATTTAATTTCCGGTAATTATTGATCATTTTTATACCATAAACAAAGCCCGACTCACCACCAGACAATGACATTAGCACAGTTCTAGACAAGTTCGGCACTTAATCGAGAGATCCAGGTAGAATACAAATAATTATAAGAAGAACAGCGACCCAAGTGTAGAAAAACATTTCTGCAATTACTTCACTTGATTTCTTCAGTCTATCTCAGCTCAATTTAGAAACCAGAAAGAAACCGATCAAAATCAATAACCAATAACCAATAACCCCCACAAATCGATTGTGGCACAAATCTCTCCTGTAGTCGTTTTTACTTTATTAGTTTGTCAATAAATACTAACATATTTGTACTAACTGCTTTAATTGCTATGATTAATACAGATGTTGAGACAAACTTTGAGACTATCGAGACAATCCACTAGATTGTTCTCTTCCGCTGCCATTAGATTCTCAGCTCCACCTTCCACCCCAAAGGAATTCAAGACCGCCAAGTCCCTTGCTGAAGTTAAGGACAGATTTGATTTGATTGGTCCTGGTGCCCAACCAAACACCGTCCCAACAGATTTAGAACAATCTACAGGTTTAGAAAGATTGGAATTGTTAGGTAAGTTGGAAGGTATCGAAGTTTTCGAAACCGAACCATTGGACTCATCAAGAAGAGGTACCATGGCTGACCCACTAATTATTGACTCCTACGATGACTACAGATACGTTGGTTGTACTGGTTCTCCAGCTGGTTCTCATGAAGTTATGTGGTTGAAGCCAACTGTGGGAAAGGTTGCTAGATGTTGGGAATGTGGTTCCGTTTACAAGTTGAACTACTTAGGTAAGGGTGACGAACACCACCACTAAGTTATGTTTCATACTATCTTTTATTCTTTCTTCCTTCTTTTTACTCTTTTTATTCTTAGAAAAAATTACGTTAATATGTTGAACAGCTTCTAAGTTTCCCCAACCCTTTATACAAATTTATTTATCCTTCATAACTTGTTACCTTTTGTCATATTACAATCACATTTATTATTATTATTATTATTATTATTATTATTCTCTCTCTTACCATCCGCTATTTCCAGCCCCTAAATAGACTGAATTTGCATTAGATGAATGATTTATCGATGTACCAAAGACTGAAGTTGCAAGAATTCAAACGTTTCTAAGGTTAACAGACGCGACGATTCCCGCACGAGCGAGCGAGCAGTGAGCACCGCCAAGTTCCAACTGGACTCTCTGGAGTGGAGTTTGGAAGCCACATTATTTTCCAGACTGCCTGTAACTTTGTAATATGTTGAACTATTGAATTCATTTCTAAATAGGGACCGATAGCATTTTAGTTGGACTAAATCAACCCATCTTTTAACGCACAACTAAATAGAAAGAGACGGAAATATACCAGGAATGACATTCTCAACGAAACCAAAAGTTTTATTCCTTGGACCTCTTCCGCCAGCTTCTTCTACGCTAGACTCATTCCTAGCCACCTTTGAAGTTTTAAACTACGAGATCACCACCAAAGATCAATTCATTGCTGATTTGAAGGAAAAATTTAACGATGTGTTTGCTATTTATGCCGCGTGGTTGGCATTCTCTGGAATTCCAGGTGGATTGTCAGCGGATATCATTGCTGAATTACCAAAAACGTTGAAACTGATCACAGTTTGTTCTGCTGGATTTGGAGGTTTGGATCTAGCAGCTCTTAGATCCAAAGGCATTTCTTTCTCTAATACACCTACTTTTGGTGCTGGTGATGTTGCAGATACGGTGTTATTTCATGTGTTGGAAGGTTTCAGAAGATATTCCATTTTTGAGTCAGAATTTCGTAAGGTGAAGGATACTATCAAGACCCGTGCGGTTCTAGGAAATATGCCATCTTCAGGCTTAGATTTTGAGACAGGTGCGATTCATGTAGATTACAACAATGGAAAAGGGTATGCTTTTGGGCACATGATCGGTGAGAAAGTTAGAGTTGTTAGTCCTGGCGGGAGAACTGTTACTATTGTTGGACTAGGAGCAATAGGTAAAGAAGTTGGTAAGAGATTGAATGCTTTAGGCATGCATATCCAGTACGTCAAGAGAAACAAGTTGTCTGAAGAAGAGGAGAAGAGTCTCGGTTACAAAGCTCAATACTTTAAAAGTATTGACGATGCGGCAACAAGCGGTACCGACTGTGTAGTGCTATGCGTTCCTGGCACACCAGAGAACAAATGGATGATCAACAAAAGCGTGATTGACAAGTTTGAAGGTGTCGTGTTGGTTAATGTTGGAAGAGGATCCTTGATCAATGAAGAGGATTTGCTAGGAGGTTTGAAGAATGGTAAGGTTAGATTTGCTGGTTTAGACGTTTATCCTCTTGAGCCTCTAGTTAACGAAGATTTGATCAACAGAAGGGACGTGTCGTTGACTCCTCATATTGGATCTAGCACCCAAGACAACTTTAATAATACAGCAGAGTTCTGTCTAAACAATATAATGAAATGTTACGAGACAGGGGAGGTTCAAAATTTGCAGAATTAGACAAACTAGAGAAACTACGACGCACTAGTAAATACTAGAGAATGAAGTACGATAATATCAAAATAAATATAGTAACTTTTTCTTTTTTTTCATTGATTTTGTCTATGGTATATCAAAGGGTAACTACATATATGTACAAATATTTAGAATTGCTTCCTAGAATCACCTCAAATCCAGCTGGCACAGACGCTTTCTTTCTTCGTAATACGTTTCATATAAATCTTCCCACATTGACACAGCTGTACAATCTTTAATAAGTTTGTAATCCTTATCGTGTATAAGCCCGTCAATATGCTGTAATCCATGACCACACGTAATTCTTTCACCAGGACTAAAATCGGGATCATGTGCTAAACCGTACCAAGGTTTTGGAAGAGGATAATCCGAAAAATGCACCATCTTAACCCAATCGTTCATCATCGCCTGTGTATCCCAATTGTTTACATGGAACCAGTAAGGAATCGCTTGCTTGGAGATCAGTCCCGAGTGGTCAAATGATGATATGAGAGGTAAATCTTGAGGATCCGCTAAGTAGCAATGGTGTGACACTGGAAGCTCCTCCCTCAATTCACCGGACAACATTCCATATGGATTGTGAGGAATTATCATTGCCAATGGCTTCAAAGTTCCTTTAGAATTAAAGTAGTTATACCCTTCGATGAGGTGTGGCAAGTTGACAAACTTGTTCATTATATCCATGTCATACTCGTTGTTCTTCTTCTTTCTCACCAGCTTCATGAGAGATTCAAAGATCTCATGGTTTGGTTCTATAACCATTATGTAAGTTGCCACTTTGTATTGCATTTTGTGTGCACTCAACAGCCTGATACTCGACTTCATCGAAGGTAACGCGGTATATAGACGGTTGTAGAAAGCTGTGGATTCAAACTCCATGTGGTTGATGTACCCGAAAAATATATCATTGACTAAAGTGTCACGATCTTCCTTGTTTGGAATCAGGTCTGATAAGTTGCCAAGTAACTTACCTATGTTGCGGAACTCAGAGTAAGCGACAGGCAAGGCAACCATACATGAAGGAACAAAAAATAGTTCGTCCAAAGTTTGGCGAATGTTCGTGTCCGCATCGACATAGATGACTCTATCGTACTCTGTTAGGTCAAAAGCGTAAAACTTGGTGAAAGAAGAGTCCCATGCGGTCGATTCGGATCGATATTTGAGAACTGGAACTGCTTTTAAAATTACTCCTATCTGCTGCGCCTTCTCTAGAAGTCTCATCTCATCCGATTCTGGAGACTTGTTCAGCATTGAATCACTAAAGATTAGAACCAGATTCGCCTCAGTTTCCAACCTGAGGAATTCAAAATTGATCAAAGCAGAGCAGAGGTAGTCGACATCGGTTGCATATTGGACATATGCCAACTTATTCCAATTCCGAGCGAAAGGAATTTCGCTTTGACGAGATCTAACGACATCTTTTTTCAATTCTGATTGGTAGTGTAACTGCCTTATGGTATGCTGGAAAATGGTTTTCACCTCATCTATCGGGAATGGGGCAGTTTGCAACAAGTAATTACGTTCTGACTTGAAACTAGGCAGGAGACTGTAATCGGTACCAAAAAAAAGGTTTGATACGATGCAAAAACCGTATGCAATGGCTGTGAGATTTAGCACCAACGTCAGTAAGTTTCTAAGCTTTCTGGCCCTCAGCTTATTGGTAAAATTCATGGCTAGATCTGATCAGATTTGGAAAATTGAACTTTGAGAAACCAACGGGGCTAGAGAGCAAGAGCAAGTACACCCACTTCACTCATATAAAATCCACTAGCAAACAGGTAGCAATATAATATATATATATATAAGGTAAACACAAGAGTAAAACCCACTTCTCCTTCCAGGCGTTAATCAATATACCACTTCAAAGCTTTCTGTATAACAATACCGATAAATGTACCAAAAAATAATGAAAAAACCCGACCGGTGCGCCTTATCACGGCGCAGTGGCGCTGAGCATGGCAGTGGCAAGTGATTTGTGGCTCAGGAGTCTTGTGATTTCTAACCTTGATTGGGAGCTCCTAACGAATAGTGACCCATCCCATTTATATACGGACCTCTACTTAAGATTTATGTAAATACAAGATATCTGAAACATCTATTGATCACGTTTTTGCTTAAATAATAGCCCCAAAACGTTGGTATGGCAGACTTTGATGGTGAGGAACCTAGCAAGTGCTGTTCAGTTTTTAATCTTAGATTACCTAACGGATTTTTCTTCCTTCCTGGACTATTAACAGATGCTGAAGTGTCAGAGGGATCGGGGCCACATAATGGATTGTATTGGTCAGGACTGAAACGCTGAACTGCAGCGTCTCTCGTTTAGTAGAATTTACGGGCACATTTTTAGATCAACTGCAAAGAAAACGAATTGGACTTTAAATTTGTAGTAAAATTGAAGACAAAAACTTGTATCTGATTTAAATACTGAAAATACATTCAAGTCAATCGATAAATAAATATGAAAGTGGACCAGCTAATAGGAGGCCAATAAATAATGAAATAAATAATTAAATAAATAGACAAATGATATAAAAATAAATAGATAAATGTATGTGTAAATTTTATAGGTCATCTCTAGTAAATTTGGACAAGTCTATTGCCTCTTCAGTTAACAAAGTCTTTGGACCTTTGAAAGGCTCACATGATTCTCTGCTGGTGGTACCGATAGGCACATCTTTACCCTCTTTCAAACCTTTCAACACTTCAACCACTTTTTCACTGGTTAAATCTTCATAATAGTCGTCGTTAACTTGAATCATTGGGGCATTCACACAAGCACCCAAACATTCAACTTCTTCCAAGCTAAAGATACCATCTGGAGTGGTTTCTCCTGGTTGCAAGTGCAATTCGTGCATTATGGTTTCCATAATTGAGTCCGAGTTACATAATTGGCAAGGTGTCGTGGTACACACTTGAATGTGGAATTTTCCAACAGGTTTACGCTGGTACATTGTGTAAAAAGTGGCAACCTCATAAACTCTCATAGGAGGCATGTCCAATAACTTAGCAACATAGTTCATGACAGAGATAGAAGTGAATCCTTGCTGTCTTTGACCTAGGTCTAGCAAAGGCATGACTGCGGACTTCTTGTATTGTGGAGGATATTTAGAAATGATCTTATCTGCTAATTTTAAGTTCTCATCTGTAAATTCAAATGGAATGTTTGGGTTGTTGGTGTCGGTATTTCTATGGACGGAGATGATGTGGGAGGATCTGAGGAAAGTAGTTGGCTTAACGAAGTTCTTGAACGAACATTTGAGGTATTGTGCTGACAACATCGTAAAGAGATATATATGCAATAAACTGATAGTCTTTGTGGCAGTTATATAGTTAATAAACAACAAAACACTAAGAAACAGCGACACTAGTGTAGCCATTAAAGAAAACAGAAAGGCCCACAGGAACAACCTACCCCTCATTTCCAGCTTTTTAACAAAAAAAGCTGAGAACCCCACCGACTTTGCGGGACTCGACTGGCGACGCGACGATGCGACTAAGAGGATCAGCGATTCAGCGATTCAGCTATATATATATTGTATGTATATATCTATATATATATATACAGTCGATGAACGGAGGTTGGGTAGATGTCGGCAAGTTTAAGTGGCCAGTGATAATTATAAAGCTTGTCGATACCTCCCACATAGTTAAGCGCTAACAAATTTTATCGTCAGCCATTATATTTACCGTCCGTTTTCTATATAATCATCTTCCGTCCAACTTGATTTCACCTGCGCTATATATATATATATATGAATTCAAGCTACTTGAGCCGCACATAAGAAAGAGGGAGAGAACTAGAATGAAAGCAAGCAGGTAGAGTCTTAATAATCCTTAGTCATTCCTTTACGGCAAATAAAGGGAGAGAGATACTATGCGCAAAATAGAACCAAAAATGAATATAAGAGAATCATGTATTTTTGTAGACGTCTTATGGACAGAGACGATCATATATACAAGCTATGCAAGGCTATTCTACAAAATAAGGCGTAATCACCTCAAGTCTAGTTTACACAACCGCTGCCTATCCTCATAATATGACCGGTATAAGCCCTCCCACAATGAGACAGCATTACATTCAGGAACAATTCTGTAATCATCATCGTGTATTTCACCATCAACATGTGGAATCCTATGACCACACGAAATTCTATCTTCAGGTTTGAAGGCGAGATCGTGAGCTTTGTGGTACCAAGGTTTTGGAATGGGGTAGTCTGAAAAATGCACTGATTTCAGTTGGTCATCCATCATTACCTGAGCATCCCAGTTATTTCTGTAAAACCAGTACGGTGCTGCTTCTTCGTCGGTTATGCCTTCGTAATTGAAAGATGATATAAGAGGTAAATCCTGTGGATCAGCCAAGAAACAGTGATGAGCGTCTAGCTTCGATTCTCTCAGTTCACCAGACAGCATTGCAAATGGATTGTGAGGAACAATCATTGCCAACGGTTTTAAAGTCCCATTTGCATCAAAAAAATTATGTCCTTCTATTAAATGTGGCAAATTAATAAATTTGTTCATTATATCCATGTCATATTCATCTCTTTGCTTCTGCTCCACCATTTTAATCAGAGATTCAAAAATCTCATGGTTTGGCTCAATAACCATTATATAACTCGCCACTTTGTATTCCAGTTCGTGAGCATTCAGCAGCTGAATACTTTGTTTCATCGAAGGTAGCACCTTGTATAGATTGTTATAAGATTGCCGTGAACCAAAGTCCATATGACTAACATGATCTTCAAACAGTTCTCTTATTGCAACGCCACGGCTTTCCTTATTTGGAACCGGGTCGGTTTTGTTACCAAAGTTCTTATCAAACGAGCGGAAATCTATGTATGCCACTGGTAAGGCCACCACACAAGGTGGAATGGAGAACAGCTCGTCCATTGACTTGCGTACTTGTGCATCTGCATCAAAATATATAACCCTATCATAGTCCGTTAGATCAAATGCATTGAATTTTGTGAATGATGACTCCCAGGTACTCGTTTCGGAAAGGTACTTAAGAGGAGGGAGAGCTTTTAATATTACCCCCATATTCGTTGCATTTTCTAGTAATCTACTCTCACCTGATTGAGCAGATCGTTTTAGCATTGCATCGCTGAAGATTAGCACTAGATCAGCATCTGTTACCGACCTCAGGATTTCAAAATTGATCAAAGCAGAGCATAGATAATCTATATCTGTTGCGTACTGTACATAGGCCAGCTTCCTCATGTTCCCTCCTGCTAAAAAGCCCTTTCGAGTACCAGGTTTCTTAAGAGACTGGTCGTGTAGCTGTTTTATAGTCAAATAAGGGATGGTTTTGACGTCGTCGAATGAGAAAGAATTGTCCTCTAATGAGAATTGATGTTTGGATCTCAAATTGACAAGTAATTTGTAATTCGCCCCGTGTGAAAGATTGGAGGCAATGCAGAAAAAGTAGAAAAATCCAAAAAAAGCCAGTACTAAGACAATTAGGTGTCTTAGCCTTCTACTCCTCAGTCTGCCTGTGAAAATCATTACTAGGTCTGATAACGAACCAAAAAAGAGCAAAAAAATAAAAAAACTGGCACTTACCAAATACCCAATTTAAAAGGTAATGGAACCCACGTCGATTTCAGTCACTTAAATACACCAACGAATACCAGCCTGAACGAAATCACCATAGGAGCAAAATTTTTAACCGTCAAGTATATATATATATATATCAGCTTGATTGATGTCTTAAAAAGTCGCTCTCTTTTGGTAACAATACGATGCCGATTAATATAGAAACCTAAAAATAGCAGGCCACCTGCTCGCTGCCATAGGCCGAGAAATTTATAATATGATTGCATTAAATCTAAGGGAGCATGAATAGGATCCAGGATGTTGTCCGTGATTGAGATACCTGTAAGGGTTCTAACTTTTGGGTATCGATCGTACAAGTTAAGGTGACAAAGACATGAAATCGTGCCTCTTCAATAAATGATGCCTATAATTTCATTCCAGTAGTCCAACAGAGCTTCCAAACTTTGTATATATATATTATATATATATATATATATGTAGTAGAATTTATTTGAGTGGGAGCACACGTCGCTATTGTTTGAGTCGTAGTCAAGGATTCGGTGAAATGGACCAACATGCTACTTTTAAAAGTTTTATCAAAAATAGCTGTTACAAGGGCTGAAACGACAATAGGACGATGTATGAGAAACATGGCCAAAAACTTGAAAATGGAATTCACGTTGAGGATGGCAGCTTGAATCCTAATTGGGCACGGACCAAATCTAGCAGAAGTAGCTGCTACTATCCAATGCTACGAAAAATGCCTGGATATATACTATTGTTCGCAGTCTTCCCTTTCGGTGAGTTCATGGGGATTCAAATAGTGCTTTGTTATGCATGGCTCTATGGCTCTAACATCCTGTCGGAATTGCCATGTTCATTGCATGAGGATAATATGACATCATTAAACCGCCTTTGGTCGGATTATACCCAGTGGCAGTATTATATATTATATTCTGAAGCCCTGAAGCCCTGACACTAGGTTAAGCAGCAAGCGCTCACTACACTGTACATGCACACAGTCACAGTGCATCGTGCGGCGCGCACACTCAGCGCTGCTGAATCTGAGGCTTATAATAATTTTTCTATTGAGAAAAATTAAAGTAGAATCGTCGACGCTGCAAATTGAGTTCGGTTGGAAGTTTTGGAACCCACACCGATCGACGCACATGAAATTTCAAATTTCAATTTTCCTACAGTCGATCGGATGAGTCTTTTGTAATTTTTAAGGATGCGACTACCTTCTGAGCTCTCCTCACAGCTCTCCGCGTGACTCGGTGAATGAGTGTGTCCGTGTCGCAGGATCTTTTAGGGTTACTTGCGTTTTCTTTTCAAGGCAGCTCTTTATCTCCTGTCATTTGGTTATTGACATTTGTTACGTTTTCTTTTGATTTATCGACAATGTCTAACCCTCCAAAGAAGAGAGAATATAGCTTAGAAACAAAGGTGGTCAACGGCTCCCACAAGGATCAGTTCAGGGCAAGTGTGGCTCCAGCTTACCTATCGGCAACCTTCAAGCCAAACACCTTGACTGATATGGGTGATTACGATTACACTCGTTCTGGTAACCCAACAAGAACTAACGTCCAAGAACACGTTGCTAAGATCATCAAGTGTGACCATGTCTTCGCCACCAATTCTGGTATGTCTGCTTTGGATGTCATTGTTAGATCGGTTAAACCTGGTGAAACAATTATTGCTGGTGACGACTTGTATGGTGGAACCCATCGTCTATTGACCTATTTGAGAGAGAAAGACGGCATTGATGTTCAACACCATGACACTACCAATTTAGAAGTCATGAAGGAGAAAATCACCAAGGATACAAAGATGGTTTTCTTGGAATCTCCAACCAACCCGTTGATCAAAGTGATCGATTTGAAAGCTATCTGTGATCATGCACACGCAGTGAACCCAGAATGTGTTGTTGTGTTTGATAACACCATGATGTCTCCAATTTTAATGTCGCCTCTCGAATTGGGGGCCGATATCCAATACGAGTCTGCTACTAAATACCTGAACGGTCACCACGATATCATGGCTGGTATTATCGCCACTAACAGCAAGGCATTGGCAGACAAGGTGTTCTTTGTAATCAATGCTACCGGTGCTGGTTTGGCTCCATTTGACTCCTGGTTGCTACTAAGAGGTTTGAAGACTTTAGCGTTGAGAGTCGAAAGACAGCAAGAATCTGCAATGAAGATTGCTACATGGTTGGAATCTAAAGGTTTGAAAGTCCGTTATCCAGGTTTAAAATCACACCCACAATATGAACTACACAAGAGCCAGTGCAAAGGACCTGGTGGTGTTCTATCTTTTGAGACCGGTGACGTTAAAGTGAGTGAAATTATCATCGAACATTGTGAATTGTTCTCCATCACGGTGTCTTTTGGTTGTGTCAACTCTTTGATCAGTTTACCATGTAAAATGTCTCACGCCAGTATCGATGAGAAGGTGAGAAAGGAGAGAGATTTCCCGGAAGACTTGATAAGACTATGTGTCGGTATTGAAAGTGTGGACGATTTGATCTACGATTTGGAAGAGGCTCTAAAGGCTGCCAAAGTGTTATAAGAGCGTATCAGGTACATATGTAGATATATATAGATGATAGACGCTTTCTTAATCCGTATACTCTGTATGAGAATAGAAATAATAAATAATTATATGAATTCATGTAACAACAGTCTAACTATATATATATACATAATACAGTCTACTATCTAGTATCAGCCACAGTCGCGACGGCCGACGCACTCGCGAGTCGACTCGCACGCGACCCACACACGACCTCAGCGGTAGAGTGAAAGCGAAAAAAAAGAGACGAAAGCGAAAGCGAGAGGGTAAACAACAAAGGTAGATTAGTTGCCGGCCACAGTTGGACAGTTGAGTTGAAGACAGAGCCTTTTTCTATTCACGTTGCCCTTGTATTCCCGGCTCTTCCCTACCAGCACACGCCTTTTATCAGCCCCTATTCATTCTTATTTGCGGTAGTTTGATAGTGAGATTCGGATAGTTTAGTGAACTGTGCTACTTTTGTGTTTCCCCCAGGAAATTGTCTGATATCTTCTTGTTTGCTTGCCTGTCTGTATTTGAGCAAAAATCTATCTCTGCTTAAAGCAACCTTACAAATCCCCTGCAAAATAAACAGCTACGTTACCACTCTTATCATACGGTTTTTCGTTTTACATTTTGAATTATTCTCATACTATGTCCTCTTAAGGGAACTACATCGATAGACCACATTTTGTTTTTACCGCTCTCTACCTTTATTTGTTTGCCAGTTTTTGCAAACTCTTCTCTGTTCAAGTAAAAGAACGAAAAACAAAAAGAACAAGATACAATCTTAACCAAATATACCACATTAATCAATCTGAGGAGATCAAAACATACTTGTTAAAGACCCAACTACACAACATTTATTTCATCCTCGACGTTATCATTTAGAGAATTTAGTTCGGCTCATTCTTATTACTATTACTATTGCTATTACTATTTTTTAACTTTCATTTGCATAACATAAAACGTCTGTACGAATAATGTCTCAACACATTTCCAACCCTGATCAACAGCCTGCTTCAGCACAAGCCCAGTCGCAGCAACAGCGGCAGCAACAACCGACGTCATCTCAACAACACCAACCACAACAATCACCATCGCAAAGCCAAGTGCAGGCACAACAACAACATTATAGGTCCGCATCATCCAGCTCTGCTTCGCCCCAAGTACAAAAGAATATCATTGCTTTACATTACCAGATTGCTCAAAAAATTGGTGAAGGTTCCTTTGGTATCATTTTCAAAGGTTACGATTTATTGCGTGACAACCAACCTGTGGCCATTAAGTTTGAAAGTCGAAAGTCTGAAGCCCCTCAGTTAAGAGACGAGTTTAAGGCGTACAAAATATTAAACAACGCAATAAACAGATATATATCCAACGGACCTGAAAACGATAACCATCATTACTTGTCAATTGATGGTATTCCAAAGGTTTATTATTTCGGTCAGGAAGGATACTACAATATTCTGATCATTCAGTTGTTAGGACCTTCGCTAGAAGACCTATTTGAATGGTGTGGCAGAAGATTTAGCATTAAGACTGTCGCCCAGGTCGCCAAACAGATGATTCAAAGAATCCAATTCGTCCATGAAAACGATCTAATTTACAGAGATATTAAACCAGACAATTTCTTAATTGGATGCACTGCTAATGATAATATAATTTACCTTGTTGATTATGGTATGATCAAGCAATATAGAAACCCTGAAACGAAACAACACATTCCTTATAGAGAACGAAAATCTTTGAGTGGTACCGCTAGATACATGTCTATAAATACTCACCTAGGTAGGGAACAATCTCGAAGAGACGACTTGGAGTCTCTGGGTCATGTTTTCCTATACTTTTTGAAAGGCGAATTACCTTGGCAAGGTTTGAAAGCTCCAACCAATAAATTGAAGTATGAAAAAATTGGGGAAAAGAAGCAGTCAACGCCTATTCCCACGCTATGCTATAAGTTGCCAAAACAGTTTGCAGAATACATGACCTATGTTAGAGATTTGCGATTTGAGGAGGAGCCTAATTATAACTATTTAATAGCGCTAATGGATGGTGCATTAGCTGAAATAGGAGAAGTTGACGACGGATTTTACGATTGGATGAAATTAAACGACGGTAAGGGGTGGGATTGGAATAAGAACAAGAAGACTAATTTGAATGGTTACGGATCAAACAACCAAAATCAAACAAACAGACAGATTAGTCCTAGTAACCAGCAATATGCGACGCAACATAATAAAAAAGGTTTTGCTACACCTGTCAGAAAGCAGTCACAAAATAATTCGAATGGCGGATACAACAACAAGGTAGACGAAAATACCAGACTTTTATCGTCAAGCCGGCATTTTGGACAAAATGCACAGTATGGTTCAAGTCAACAACACGGTGGAGGTTTTTCACAGAATGAATTCAGCGATGATAGAGAAAGACCTGGGCTCCTCAAAAGACTCTGTTGTTTTTGTTGCCTTAGCTGACGTATTTTGTGAACGTCATTGGATTTATATATTTATTTTTGTTTTTATTTGCTTTTTCTTCCTCTCATTTTTCTTATATCTGCTACTTTTATCTTAGAGGTTCAAACTGGTTTTGATTCCCATTCATGTCATTTATTCGATTTGTCTTTTTTTTTACTCCATTCCTTTGTCAATTTTTTGTGTTTCTTTTTTTTTTTTGTTCTTCTCTCCATTTCATCCAAGGTTTTTGTAAAAAGACTACGTCTCACTTCTTCAGTTCGACTAATTACTGATGATTAATCACAATGCGTTTAGATCTTAAAAAGAATGTGTGCTAATTCTTCTTTATTTCTTATTTTATCACTAATACAGATTACTCTTCTTTTTTTTTCTAGTTTAATTCCACTTCTATCTTTTTTTTTTGAATAATATTTGTCTCTTCAGAAAATACTCTAACCTGTTAATTGAATTCTATTTCGCTTTTTGCCGGCTGCAAACGGTCTGTCGGTTGAACGGTTGAATGTGCCAGAGAACATTGCACGCTGCGCTTCACGCGAAGCACGAAAGATACATCGATCTCACTCCATTCGTAGACTTTTTCTTTCTACTTACCCCCATGATTTCAACATTGAGTTAGGCGATATTCTAAAACCACAAGATAATTTGATACTGCTAGTTGAATATCATGTCGGAGCCGCTACAGCGACATGAGATAAACGCCATGGTGCTGGTGTACCAAGGTCCATTGCTCTATCAAGCCAAGATCTTGAAGACATACAACCCATCAACAAAAGAAACAAAGATGCACATGAAGAAAACGAACGAGATTGTCTCATCCACCACACTAGATCCCAAGTTTCCTGACCATTTACAGAAAGAGTTCAGTTACAAAGTGCACTACATGGGTTGGAACGAGAAATGGGACGAATGGGTGACCACCGACCGAGTGCTCGAGGTCAACAGTGAGACGAAGTTGTTGATGCGGAGTTTGAAGAACGAACAACGTGAGAAGGAGAAGGCAAGTGCAAACGAATTCAAGGATCGTGGTGTTTCAACAGTGGTAATTAATGGTTTAGGTGCACATGACAAATCTAGTGTATCGGCCGCAACGGATGGCAATGTGAAGAGCAATGGAGGAACCACGGGCAGTAGGAAGTCGGGATCCGATGCGCAGGGAGGCACGATAAGCAATAACGGCACTGGTATGTCTAATGGATCTGCTCCAAAGAGACATCATAGAAGTGATCCTGACGATCTTATGAAAGTTAAGGTCCCCGACGAAGTTAAATACTTGTTGGTTGATGATTGGGAGTGCATAACGAAAGACCACCGAGTTGTTAAGTTGCCTTGTGAAGTAAACACAGATCAGTTGCTAAATTCTTTTACACAGCATTTTGTAAGCCATTATGATGGCTCAGTTACAAGCAACGGGAACGAGTGTGCAGGGAATGGTATCGGAAAGAAGAAAAATGAGAAGGAGTCTGAGTTGGATAACATGGTTGAACTAGTTAACAACTTGAAGCTGTATTTCAACAAATCTATTGGATCGATTCTCCTTTACAGACATGAGAGAAGGCAGTATCGTACAGTGTTGTCAAAGTATAGCGGAATAGAGCCGATTGAGATATACGGTATACAGCACTTGTTGCGGTTGTGTTCAGTTCTTCCGAATTTAGCTATTACTGCCGGGATGGACTTGCAAAGCAGGCGGCTAGTAAAGAACTTTTTGGAACAGTTCTACCAGTGGGTCGTTTTGGAAGGACTTTGTAAATTGAACGATGACCTTGATGTTGAATATGACAATTGTCTGCCCGGTTATTGAAGGAACAAGGGAGAAAAAACTCACGTTTTCATGTATATTTACTTTGAATAGTGGAAGATGATGTATGATAATAAGAAATACAGTTATAGTTACATAAGTTAGGATGAACGATAGACGCAAAACAACAAAGAAAAAAAAAAAAAGAAAAGGATTATAACCACGATTTTGTGGCCATCTCACTAACTAACAAACCAAACAAAAAAAGTAAATAAATAAGTAAATACACTTAAGAAGAATCTCTTCTCCTAGATGTATATCTGATCACCAATGACCGTTGTTTTCAATTGGTTCAAAATTGAATCCATATCGATTTTGTTCAAGTTGTCGAAATCTCTTGGAATTGGCGGAGGATTCTCAAATTTACCAATGTTTGAGTTTCTCATGCCATAAGAAGCCAAAGTAGCAAAACTGCTCTTTCCACTAACCGGTGAAAATTGTGAATTAGGAATTGAATTAGGACTGGCTAAAGTTTCACTAGAGTCACTAAACTCCCTCACGCAAAGGTTGAAATTTGGCTTCTTTGGATTGAGATCAAAACTTAATGGTGGCTCGCTATTGAAATTCTCCTTTCCGTATTGGTCTCTGTTCTTTTGGAACAGTGTTTCATCACTGAATCTTCTAACAGGAGGAATTTCAAAAGTCTCCTGTTGAATCTCCGAGTGTAAGCCAATGAAAGTATTATCCAACGATAACACTTTTCCACTGTTGATTCCTACCATATCGACAATTGCATTGTTGGATGCTGGTATGACAGTGCCTATCTCGGCTACTTTTGGATCAAAATTGAACCCGTTCTTCAAAGTTCCTCTAAGGATGCCATTTTTAGAAAAGCTTTCAGAACTCTTTAAATTAACACTGCTGAGGTCCCACTGAATTATTTTACCATCTTTGGAACTGGAATACAAAGTGTCAAACTCTGACCAGATAATCGATGTAATTTCGTCCATGTGAGCAGTTAAAGAGATGAGAGGGTTAAGGTTTCTAATGTCCCAAATTTGCAATTCGTTAGATAGGGTGACTGAAACTAGATAGTTAGGATCTTTTTCACACCAGCAAGTCAAGCTGGTTTCGACGTTCCTTTTATGCGGGATGTAAAAAGACGAAGAGATTCCTGTGGTGCCTGATTGCCTCATGTCAAACAAAGATATACCAAAAGTACCACCCAAGGACAGTAAACCATCTTGTTTTGGGTTTGAAGAAAATGAAGAAACCCCTTTAACTTTGTTTTTTAAGATTGGATACGAAGATCTGGAAGTGTCCCAAAGGAAGATGTTTTCCCTGTAAATAGAAAGTAGGGAATTCTTGTTGCAAGTCTTCCAAGTAGCTGGAGTAGTGTCCATTTGATAGATGACATTTGTCGACTTGTTCAGGTTGGAGAGTTTGATCGAATGGTCATAGTCTGTTGAAATATGGTTTTGATGGTTGAACCGTTTGATTATTTCTGCGCTACGGCCACTTGAATAGGAAGAAACACCTATGTTTGGAATCATCGTTAGGTTGACAATACCTTCGGAGTGACCAGATAAAATGAACTGAATAGGATCAGATTCAAATTCATCTTCATCCAGTACTGTATCTAGCCATTTAAGAGAATGAATATTTGGTAATGTGATTGAAGTTAGGTGAGTTAAGAGGTTACTTGAATGATCCAAATCGTAGATTTTCAAATTTTCTGAATTGGCGTTAGAACCTATCGCTGTGAGGTTCTTCTTAACCGAGATCGATGTTAGAGAATCAAATTCATCCCGCAAATTTGAGTTATCAATCTTCCAATAATTGGACTTCAATCTTGTAGTAGAGTTGTTTAATCTGTTATAGAAATGCAAGTCAGATTTGTCCATTGAAGGATTCGTATATGCCTGATTTTTGGATAATTGGTTGGAAAGCTTCCGTAGTTCGTAGTTGGTTGAAGCAATCATTGTAGGTAATATGATGATGACAATGATAATAAGGTTGGTGTTGTTGTTTTGAAAAGTTTGGATATATCAGAGGGTGAATTAAGGATTAAGGGGTTAAATGAGCGAATGAAGGAGCAGAGAAAGGAGCGTGGATGTGTTTAGGGTATCGAACGTTGAAAAGTGAAGGAAGCTGTCGATAAAGAAAAATGAAATCACTTGCTAAAAAGAAAATGAATATATCAATAAGAAGCTAGATAGTTTGAAATTGATATATATATATATTTGCACATAGAAAGGTTGAAGGTAAAAGAGATAAAAAGGGCTGGAAAAGCAGGTTACCCAAATAGGAAACTACACAGCCGAGCTTGGTTAGGATCACCTCAGATTCGGCCCAATTGGGGAATCAGAGGTGCAATCAGCCATCCATCCAATCTATTGATACTGAATTGAAAATTTTTGTTGCCGATCCAAAGATGGAGAGGCCAAGAGTTGATACTATTTTAGTACGTTAGAAACCTGATTGTGTTGTCAGAGAGTTTTGAAGATCAGCATGGCTCTTTCCTACTACAGATAGCGTCGTTACGAGTTCAAAAGCCGAGTGCATGGCTGTGGCAGTATTCAGGTGCAGAGATGGACAAAAACTATTGTGGCGGTGCAGAAAGCATGGCACGATCGAAAAAATTCCTCCTTAAAATTGAACAGCTGGTTCTTCGCATTCGCGTGTCCGGTCGATCCGCTCGCTGTGCCGGTGCGGTGCCCTGCAACTTTCCAAAGTTCCAAGTTCCAAGTTCCAAGTTCCAAGTTCCAACGGCCGCGGGTGGGTGAGGTAAGCAGTTGCCGAAGCCACGAAGCCTGCAACTGTGGCCTAGGCTAGTAGTAGTAGTACATAGTAGATACTGTACAGTGTAGACGTACACACCCCTGTGACCGCTTACCTCAGCACCGGCCGCACGACTGTCCACTCAAGTGTCCACTGACCAGGCCCCGGCGGCCGGCGGACTGAGACTCTGAGTCAGAGCTGAGCTGCGCAGTGCGCGCACAACGGGGACGCTGGCAGACTGGCAGACTCAGCTCTGAAAGAAAGAGAAGACCGGGAGGAACAAGGAGGCCTTCCTTTGTTTGTGTATATGCTCTGATGTGATGTGATGTGTCTTACTTCACTTTACTTTGGTTCCAAGCAGATTCGTCGTTGCTTTCCATCCCGCTGGCGCAATTATAGTTTCTTCCTCCTGTTCTTGTCTGTTTACTTGATCTGAACTTGACACCTTCTCTTGTCCTTCGCCCGGCTTACAAGTGAACATTTCCTCCCCTCTAACCAGACTGACACCGAATCGGATTCCCATCTTTCAAGGGCAACTCATCTGACTTTGCTCACCCCATCTCACACTCTTTTCTGAGCCCTTTTTTGTCCATTGATAATCCTCTGTCCTCTTCCAGCAAGCTTTTTCATATAGGAAAATCGATACACATCTTTCGATACAGTTGTTTTTGAGCTCTCTAATTTTCCACGCCGTCCGTCTCATCACTTGCAACACCTGCGAGCTATTTGACTAAAACAGGGAGAGACAAAAAATAAATCAACTAACACATATTCTTTCAGACAATGTCAAGGTACGTATTATTTCAAACCAGATACTGTTGTCTGCATTCTTTATAATTACTCTTTATACTAACACAAATACTCTTATAGTCGCTCTAAGATCACCGTCAGAGTTGTTGCTGCTGAAGGTCTTTATAAAAGGGATGTTTTCAAATCTCCTGATCCTTTTGCAGTGTTAACTGTCGATGGTTCTCAAACTCAGACCACTGAAACAGCTAAAAAGACACTGTCACCTCATTGGAACCAGACTTTTGAATTCAATGTCACCGAGAATTCGATACTCATAATTCAAATATTTGACCAAAAGAAGTTTAAGAAGAAGGATCAAGGATTCTTAGGTGTCGTCAACATCAGAGTTGGCAACGTTATCAACTTGAGTGATATGTCTAGTGAGCAGACTATCGCAGAAGAATTAAAGAGATCAAACTCAAACTTGGTTGTTAGCGGTAAATTAATCATAACAATCTCTCACAAGAATGAATCCGCAAACCACGATCCTAGGGATCCAGTCGCTCCAAGACCATTGTCATTACCAAGCGCTGCATCTAACTCTGTCACTACCTCTCCACAACAAGCTAACTCGTCCAACTTTCCAGGCGCAGCAGCAGCTGCTGCTGCTTCATCTTCTCAACCACAAACCACTTCAAGTACAGTAGACTCACATGGTGCACAAAGACAATTTTCGTCCTTCGAAGATCAGTTAGGAAGATTACCACCAGGATGGGAAAGAAGAACTGATAATTTTGGTAGAACGTATTATGTTGATCATAACTCAAGAACGACGACTTGGAAGAGACCAACGCTAGATCAATCAGAAGCTCAAAGAGCTCAAGAAAGAGAGAACACTAGAGAAGCTGAAAGAACCCAATATAGAAATAGATACTTGCCTGAGTCCTCAAATTCACAGGTTGATCAAGCTGCGGCTGTCACGTTGGCAGCTACGGGTGCTACTACACCTGGTTTAGGCGAACTACCTCCAGGATGGGAACAAAGATTCACGCCGGAGGGTAGACCATACTATGTTGACCACAACACTAGAACCACCACTTGGGTCGACCCAAGAAGACAGCAATTTGTTAAGAGCTTTGGTAACAGCGGTGGATATAACGCACAAAGATTAAGTGCAATGGGTCCGTTGCCAAGTGGTTGGGAAATGAGACTAGCTAATACTTCGAGAGTGTATTTCGTCGACCATAACACCAAGACAACAACATGGGATGATCCAAGATTGCCATCTTCACTTGACCAGAATGTTCCACAATACAAGCGTGATTTCAGAAGAAAGTTAGTCTACTTCAGATCGCAACCAGCTTTGAGAATTTTGCCTGGCCAATGTCATATCAAGGTTAGAAGAGACCATCTAATGGAAGATGCCTTCAGAGATATAATGAGACAGACACCTGAAGATTTGAAGAAGAGATTGATGATCAAGTTTGAGGGTGAAGAAGGTTTGGATTATGGTGGAGTTTCGAGAGAATTCTTCCAACAATTGTCACATGAAATGTTTAACCCAATTTATTGTTTGTTCCAATATGCTACAAGTGATAACTATACTCTACAAATCAACCCAAGCTCTGGTGTCAACTCTGAACATTTGAACTACTTCAAATTCATCGGTAGAACAGTTGGTTTGGGTGTGTTCCACCGTCGTTTCTTGGATGCCTTTTTCGTTGGTGCAATGTACAAGATGATGTTACATAAGAAGATTGTACTACAGGATTTGGAATCAGTCGATGTTGAATTATACAGATCGCTCTGCTGGATGTTAGATAATGATATCACCGATATTATCTACGAGACTTTCAGTATCGAAGAGGACAGATTCGGAGAAAAGGTGATCATCGATTTGAAACCAGATGGAAGAAATATTGACGTCACAAACGAAAACAAACGTGAGTATGTTGAATTGAAGACGGAATGGATTATCAGTAAACCTGTGGAAGCCCAGTTCAAAGCATTCATGGATGGTTTCAACGAAATGATTCCTCAAGAATTGGTTTCCGTCTTTGATGAAAGAGAATTAGAATTGTTGATTGGCGGTTTGGCAGCTATTGACATCGACGATTGGAAAAAGCATACAGATTATAGAGGCTATCAGGAATCTGATGAAGTTATTCAGTGGTTTTGGAAGTGTATAAGCGAATGGGAAGGTGAACAACGTGCAAGATTGTTGCAATTCACTACAGGTACCTCCCGTATACCGGTCAACGGTTTCAAGGATCTACAAGGTTCTGATGGTCCAAGACGGTTCACCATTGAGAAGGCTGGTGAAGCAGATCAGTTACCTAAGAGTCACACTTGTTTCAACAGAGTTGATTTACCACCTTACAAAGATTACGAAAGTTTGAAAAAGAAGTTGACCATTGCTGTTGAAGAAACGATCGGATTTGGTCAAGAGTAGTTGAGTTTTAATTTTGTTTTTGTGATGAATAATTTCTCTTTTTTTGTTTTTTTTTTTCTGAATCAGTATTATATTCCTGAATTTCCAGTTTTTGTTATTTTTTTTGTCTCCCTCTCTGTTTTTGTTTTCATTCGTCTTCCTCTATTTTTATGCTAGTTCGTTCTGATATGTCTGTGTTGATTTGCCTTTTTTTTGTTTGTCGTTAGTTCATTGACTGAAAGATAAGTTAGAATTTTGTTCTTCTAAAAAAGATCTCTCATTTTTTTATCGTTCTTTATTTTCCTTTTTTTGTCTGTTTTTTAAAAGATTTTTATTGTGGTTTTTTGTCCCCCTTTTTTAACTTTCATTTAATAATGGTACCTTTTCTTTCCTTTCTACTTATTCATAGTCTATTTTTAAAAAAATTATAACTAATTAGTCTTATTGCTCTTTTAAAAACGTTAAAAGGATGTGCAACATAGAAATTACCTTGCTCTTCAGCCACTGGGACAGCCACTGACCGCAGGCGAGGCGGGGGTGTAACACCCAAAAAAATTTTCTTCGAAGTGACTGATGGTAGACGAGCCTCAAATTTCTGCTAATTGTAATTCTTTGGTTCATTTTGACAGCTTTGAATAGTAAGCATTTGCGGTTGATATTTACAAATTGTATGAAAGAAACCAGACCATTAAAGGAAACGGTTTTTTTATTATTAGAATTGAGTCAAATTTCCTTGTATCGGGTATCATTTGACGCTTCAAAGTGAAAAGCAAGCAGATCTGAAAGATTAAGATATAGGTTGAACCTTCGAGGACGACGGCCAACCTTTGTTTCTTAACCGATCAATACGTTTGTTGCATCTTTGTGATTACAGTCAGTATAACTTCTTCCACCCCCAGTATCCAACCCACCGAAGATTCGATCCGAAACCTAGATTTATTTCAAAAAGACGTTTCAAAAATCCTTTTAGATTTCAATGACGTTTTGTCGTTGGTCATTAAGGCGAGTCGTTAAGGTTGTTGGGAAGGCATGAATTCATTTTTGTGTCCTTTTCGGTTTATCGAATGCTGGGGCATATCAAACAAATAATTTATACAATTAGTGCATCATAGTACATCATCCAACTTCCCTTTACAGGGTTGCGATTTGGGTGGTGTCTCCAAGAACACAGACATTTACTTTTTTTTTCCGTAATCATTTCTATTATGTATATTTATGACTAAGTACAAGATTTAAAAAAAAAAAAAAAACAACTCAAAAGATTGAGAACAGTAGGTATCATGCAGTTCTATTTATAGTTTTAGTGGAGGTGATTAAGCTAAATAAGTATAAACGTTCATATCATCGTCATTTCTCTTTAAATATTCTTTCTCTATCAACTCCTCAATTCTATGCTTGATGAAACTAGGCTGCGGCTTAAACCGACTGATCAACTGCTTAATAACCTCGTTGATCAACTCCTGATGTTTCAACTCTCTTCTAGCCTTCATGATTCTCACAATGGCAGCTTCAGTTTCGATTGTACGGGCTTTGTTGATCTGTTCCATAGTTTCTGCCCTTTGGCTGTCATCTTCCACCTTGGAACTCGATGAAACGGTCAAGACTTTAATCTTTGTCTGCGGGGATTTAAACTGCTCGTTTATACTGAACACGTCACCGGGGCTGATCTCTTTGGACATCGGGGTCTTTCTTAGTAGCCTCGATCTGGAAGCCACCGATATGGATTGCAAGTGCCTTATCAAGTCAGGTTTTGGAATTTGTGTAATCTGATAGATCTCATCGAATGTGTACTCATTTTTCTCAACATCATCTCCAAAACAAGATATGATAATGATAGCCGCGTATGTAGGCATGTTCACCTCATAGGTCTTCTTAGGGTAGTGCATTCTAATGTCAACGGTACCAAAGTTAGGTGACCACGTTAGGTTACGCCCGTTATGTTTGGTCTTGTAAAACTCGTCAAACTTCGTCTTCAAGATTTGTAATTCTTTTGGATACTGGACAATGTCCAAGCTCTTGTTCAACGGCATTGGCCAAAAAGTCGTTGTTATAATAGAAGCATCTAGATCCAATTTTCTACCACCGTTGGCCTCCTTAATAGACTTGTCACCGTGAACGAATTTGGATTGGAATTCACCAGTCAATTCTTGAGAAATTTTAATGTCTTTAAACATACCTTCAAATTTGGAAGTGAATGAAGAACCAATTTCTTGCTTTAATTTAGCAATCATGCTCATCTCAATATCGTTTGACATAGACTTCTGTTGAAGTAGTCTTCTAGCTAAATGATTCTTGAAGTACTTTTCAAAAACATCCTTATCTTTCAAGAATCTAAAAACGATGATGGCCTGATCCAAAATATTTTCAACCTCCTCTTGAGATAATGTCTTGAATGATTTTTTAATACCATCATCGATGAAGAGCGATATGTATTCTGCTACTCTCGGATTACTGTTCAAAAATATGGCAAACGAAGATTCGATTTCACGAACCATACCAGCATCATTCTCAAAAGAGTTTCTTATGATTAAGTCATATTTGGTTTTCAGATTCAAGAAATTCTGAATCCACTTCACGGCATATTGAGTGACGTTTTCCTTACTTGTTTTCTTCTTTGGGGCATTGCTGGCTTTTTTAGCATCTTCACCAGTTTGCTCTTCCTCATTGGACTTCTGCTCCAGTTCCTCCTTGGTCCTTTCAGTAAGTTCCTCTCCGTTTTGAGAAATAATATAGCGTAACTGTCTCTTCAACATCTCATGATTCGAATCAACTCTACTAATAAGGTTGAACAACAAAGACATAATCTTGTAATTGTCTTCGTTAATCCACATCTTCAACCCATCATTTTCTAATTTCATAATTGACTCCAGATGTGTTGTTATCAGGTCTGTATCCATCAATTCGATTAATCTTGGGGATGTAATATCTGGTAAATAGAGTTGAATTCTGGCTTCTTCATATTTAATCAATTGAAGAACATTTTGTATGTAAATAGTTCCGGATCGGTAAGACAATAGATCGGCCACCTTGTCTTGGAAATACTCATGGCTCGAAGCCAACAACTTGGGTTCAAAGTATCTGATGTAATAGTTTTCGCCATACATGGTCGTCGAATTATTATGAGTCTCTGGAGATATGGTTTCGGTCAACGATCCAAACATGTATATGACAGCTTTAATAATAAACTTGTCTATGATTTCACCGTGACGACTCTTATTGATATAATCGATGATAATAGAAATCACTTTGAAACCTATTTCGTTGTTATTATACTTGATAACAGAGTCTCTGAAAACGTTCAAGCCAACGTCATAAATCAGTGGGAGGTGGTATTCTCTTGCGTAGACTCTATCCAAATACATCAGCACATCACTAATCATTCTCATGCTCATCAGGTGGTCCTCCCAAGTGTTATTGAGCTCGTGAAGAAATTTTCTTTCATCAAAGAATTCAGAATCAAAAAACTTGAGCAACTTGATTCTAGAGTCATCCAGCAGATGCCGATTTATTGTTTGTTCAACGTGGTCGTAGAGAAGTTTACCATGCTTTCTCAACACCAAATTGTATGCCTTTCTGTACAATTCTTCAAAGGACAACTTCGACGAGTTCTTGTTCTGTATCTCTTTAATGGCATTTTCAATGACAGGCCATGATTTTTCGAAAGTGGCGTCGTTTGATATGATCTTTTTTGGGGGTCTGATCTTAGTTCGAGATCTTGCTAGAGACGAGTTTGAAGAGATCATGATCTCAAGGTTGGACTATGGCTATGGTGATGACAAACAAATGGAACGCTACCAAACGTAGTGGTGTAAGCCTCGAACGAAGGCAAGGACAAGGACAGGCCAGCAAGATGCAAATCAGACAGAGGGACCAGCATCAAAACAAAAGTAGCTATCAACCCCAAAACTGACAAAGCACCCAGAAAGCGCACCGCAAAACACAAATCAACACACCGAGCGCCCGCGTCGCACCGTCGCTTGTTTGGCGTCGATCGATGCAGCCTCAAATTCTCGAGTTTTTCTTTTAGCTGTGTCTTTTTGGCCACATGAATCTGTGTTCTCCTTGCACAACCCCCAGTGTCTTCCCTTCTAGCTGTTACCTCTTCGCATGGAAAAACCCACAACAAACATGGCATCCGACATTCTAGATGTACTCAATATAAAGGAGGAGACTAGATTACAGAATCAACAGAAGAAACAGCAGAAGCTCAGCAAGAGAGACGATGATGACTTGGGGTCGGCAAACAAAAAAAAGAAGATTGGTGCCATGAATAGAGAGTTGTACAACTTGATCGGTACCAACATTCCTCCTGCCGCCGTCGAGAAAACCATTAAATTTAAAGATAAGATTAAAACGGTCTCTGCGGTCCCTTGGTCTTGGGTGCCCTTTAAGAATGGTGCCAGATCAGACGGACTAGAATTCCATCACTGGGTGAAGGGCAATGCAAATGAGGTGGATCCTAACAGACCGTACAATTTTGAAAGATATAACTCAAAGTTGGACATTCCAACTTTTACTGAAGATGAATATAATGAGTTGTTGAAAGAGTTGAGCGAAGATTGGGACTATGAAGAGACAAAATACTTATTCGAGTTGGCATCGGACTTCGACTTAAGATGGGCAGTCATAATTGATAGATACGAATACGAGGGTAAAGAAAGAACTGTTGAGGATTTAAAGGAGCAGTTATACAAATGCTCTGCGACGATTTTGAACACCAAGAAGGAAGGCCCAAAAGATGCTGCTTTGATTAAGAGTTTAGAATCATTCGACAAGAAACAAGAAATCGAAAGAAAGCAATACTTGGACAAGTTGATACATAGGGCTCCTACAGAGATAGCAGAGGAGGAATCGCTAGTAATCGAAGCTCGTAAATTTGAACTAGCTGCAAAAAAGATGTTAATGGAGAGAGCTCAACTGTTACAATTGTTGGATTCACCGCAATCGTCCGCTTCAATTCAACAGTACTTAACATCATCAGGCTTGGCACAATTGTACAACACTTTGATGATGGTTGATAAGTCGAAAAAGAGAAAGCCAGAAGCTCCTGTTGCTCCGCAGTTGGGACCTAATGCTATTCCACATACCCAACAGTTACAACAACAACAGCAGCAGCAGCAACAGCAGCAACAACAACAACAACAACAACAACAACAACAACAACAACAACAGCAACAACAGCAACAACAGCAACAACAACAACAACAACAGCAGCAACAGCAGGCACAGCAGCAAACTAAAGGTCAATCCCAAAAAGATTCAAAGTCACAGTCTAGAGCGAATAGAAAACCCAAAGATGCGGCAGCTCCTACTGCTCAAACTAAGATTGAATCTAAGCCATCTGCGAAATCAAAGCTCCCAGAAGATGAACCGCCAAAGGCTCAACCAAAATCTGAGGCTTTACAATTAATTCAGTCAAGAATGACACCGGAAGAGATGGGAGCATTTGGGTTGAAGATTCATGAAGAGAGAATCCAACCTGGTGTCTACATAAGATCGCAAAAGCTGTCTACTTTTAAGCCAGCCGTGCAATCCAAAGTTGTTGAAATCCTTAATGAATTGGGTTTATCTTTGAAGCCAACCATACCAACTGCTGCTGTTTGTTCTAAGTACGATCAGTTGCTACAGAGCATTGCTTCGTTAATTGACTTAAAGAAACAGACAGATAAGATGGAGGGAGAAGTGACGTTGATCAAGAATCAAAGGGGGCTCTCGTGATCTAGAGCTTATATATAATGTATTTAACGTTGAGATTGTATAGTATTTAGTATTTAAGAGAAAATGTTGTTCAGTTTATCGAAAGTAAGCCGTATAAAGAACTAACCGTAGAGGCTACATACAATGGGACTAATTCCACCCTGCTGTTTGTGAGCCACGAGGGAGCCACCGTGGAAAAACACACAAACGCACGCGATACCCCAGCTGATAAGCGAGCGAGCCTCAGCGAGCAGCCATTATAAAGAGCCGATAAGTTGCAGTTTGCAAGAGAGGAGAGAATGATCCCATCTGTTGGTGCACTTTTGCTGTCGACATAAAGATTGCTGCGACAAACTAAGAATTATAAATTAAGACTTAGAATAGCAACAACAAAAACAGAAAGATGATTGAAGTAGCACAATTGGGCAATTTGGAAACTTTTGTCCACTTGATAAACTCTTTTCCAGTGGAACTTCAGCACAAGGTGATGTCATACACCACTTGGGATTATCCGATCGAAACTCTACTCCAAAACATTCTAGACGGTGCTGAATTATTACAGGTCACATTGCTAGATCGATTATTCAGAACTGTTGATTTGTTAAACACTTGCATCGTTTTAGGAAACTCCAATAATAAAGTTAAGTACTCCTCTTACGCCTATCAGCTATTGCTAAAGGTCATCGAATCGGCAGAGTCCAGAAAGCTACACAGATATCAGGAGCGTTTGATTCATACCTTACGAGTGAAGTCCGTTAACATTGATCGTCATGGTGATTTTAGAGTCTTGCTTGAGAATTCGGCCAACATCGAAGTTGTTGGGGATACCATGACCAAATTGAAATGGATCAACCCTGATTACTTAGAAAAGATCAAAAGATGGAGTATATTAATGCTCACCAATGTTAACATGTACGATTTTGAAATGTTGCTAAAGAATAGTTTAGAGAGATTGGATATGATGGGCGGGCCCTTAGAACCTGAAGAACTACCTATTGTGCAACAGCTATTTGATAAGCTTATGTTCCATAAATTTGGACCACGCAAATCTTCCATCGGACAGATCAAACAGCTGGATGTTAACTTGAACGTTTCAATCAACTCTATCGAGCGTCTTGATTATAATTCTTTACCACTCTTTGCCATTCCTAATCTTAATGTTGGTTTGGATATCAAGAGCACAAGAGGTTTAGAAGCTGGACAGCTATCAGCTTTCATTTCTCAATCCTTTGGTTGGGAAAGCATCACTTCGTTAACGATCCATTTTGAATACGAGTCAGATGACCAGTTGAGGGATGCATCTTTTGTCCAGGAGATGACCAATTTGGATACGCTCAAACTATACGGTGACTTCAACATGGGGGCTCCAACGTTGAATCTCTCATCTCTCGATATCGCACGTGGATCAGCAAACTTGGACAATGTAGTGGCTAAACGTCTGCTAGTCATCGATTGCACTATGCTTGGAACCAAGATTGCAGAAGGTATAGAAGAATTGATCGAAGTTTTCAGCTTTGATTGGGATACTGTGCTATTGCCTGAATCTTTAATTTCACTCTGTATCGAGAGTTGGATAGAACCTATAACTTTTGCCAACTTGAAAGTATTTGAACACTTGAAAAATTTGACTAAATTGAGAATATCTAAGTTTTGTGACTCTCCTGGTTTGATCTTGCCCGATAAGTTGGAGAAATTTGAATTTGAAATATATGCTGACACTGTTGATTTTGACCTTCCAAGGTCTTTGGTTAGTCTCGATGCCTTTCATCCGGCAATTAAGGAGTTGGAGCCACAGCAGTTCCCACCGCAACTAGAAGAATTAAAACTTCATGTTATTGATAGCTACGTAGTCATGAAGTTACCCAGTACGCTGACTTGTCTGACTGTGGTGAAAGCCATGCGAAACCCTGAGAGCGAGGATTTGACTCTACACTTATCCAATATTAAAAAATTGGACAAAGTGATAGTCCTTCGACACTCAAATAATGCCTCATTTTCCATCAAGGTTCCTGTGGAGGAAGTGGATTCCCTTGAAAAAGTGGAGGTAGTTTTTAAATAAGAACGATCCGATATTATTTGAAAACTAATCCTTTAGTATTGTACTTTTGTTTATTTTTATGTATAATGAATATATTATTATTATTAGAAGATCCGGGTATATAAATCAGTAAATTGAATCCCTGTATTATCTCTCAAGATTAATTGAATTGCCAAATTTAGCGTAGAGCTGCTTTTTCAACGTGCTCAATCCTTGATTGATTTCCTCAACTTGCTCTTCTATCTTCTCGATCTTTGAATCTAGGTCTTCGTTGGTGGCCTCCAATCTAGTAACAATTTCAGATTGTTTCATGAGCACAAAGGTATCCCCAATCTTGTAATTCAGTTTTTCATCTTCGTCCACTAATTCTATCTCCAATGACAAATCATCGATGTATTCTTTTTCTTCTTTGTAACTTTCGAGTGTTGACGTCAATGTATCCTTCTTGGAAATTAGGAGTGAAAAATCGTTGATCTTTTGTTGATCTTCCCAGGTGACTTCAGTTGTATTCTTTTGTCCTTCGGGTAGCAGTTCCATTTTCTGATGAAAATCTTGTTAATTTATACCACAATCTATTAAGATAAATATTATTCACAGAGGCCGGATTTTTGAAGCTATGCGTTTAAAGGGCCATGCCATCGAGCCAGGTAAATTCTCAAACTGACAGACTCGACGCATTCTTACATAATCAGATGCTTGCATTTATATAATACATTTTTCAAAGTTTCTAGCCACCTAGTTAATAGACCTCAATGATTCACTATCGTTCTTATACAATTCAAATAGACATGTAATCTGGTCGTCGATACCAGCATTACTATTCTTTAAACAAAGATATGCTATTGAGATTAGTTTCTTTTTCAGACTCTACACGAGATTTTTGTGAAGCATAAAAGATTTTGAATAACTTTCAACTTCAAATAATATACAGGTCAAATATAATACATCAGGTTTCCTATAGACTGAAAATGCTATTTTTTAAAGAGTAATGCAAAGTTAAGTATCAGTAGATCCTCTGGTCATCAACCTTCTCAAATCGCCAACTAGATCGTTCCCATCCCTGGTGCTCTCTTTACTTTCTCTGATTGTGACTAGCTCGTTGTTCAGTTTGCATGTGGCAGTTTCTGTTATAGTCAAGTTTGTAGGGTTCTTCACTTTTGAGATACTTTCATTCCGTGCCCGTTTTAGTTCATCGATCTCACTTTCTAAATTCAGGTATTGCTGCAGCTTAATAGGAGATCTTGACAATGATCTCTGTGTCAGAGAAGGTGGTCGGTCAAAAGGAGTAGGTTGACTCACGGTCGGTACAGAAATAGGTTGTGGGAAAGGTACCTGTGATGGTCTGGGACGTGTCTGCTGTTCATGTTTCATTGCATACCCATGTAGCTCTGTGTAATGAGTCTCATGTGGTGACTTCACGTTAAATAATCGATCTCTTTTCGGAAGCTTTGACTCTATGATTTTGAGTCTTGAAATCAGTTTGTCAATTCGTGGTTTTGATTCCTGGATATTCCCATTTATATCTTGTAAATCCTGTGTTATTATGCTATAAATCTTGTTCTTCTTTGTTAGCTCCTCGTGGTTCGCCCCTAGACGCTTGTTTATCTGGGAATGCAACGATTGAATGCTATTCAACTTGGTCAGAATCTGATCATTCTCAATCTCAATCATCGAACTCCATTGCTCGTCCAAATCTTTGGAGTAGTTGTAGTTTATCTGCAGGAGTGAATCGACTAGCTGTTGTTTGATCTGCTTAGAATTTTCGATGTTATCCAAGATATTGTGAAGCTTAAATTCTTCGATGGATGGTAATTTTGGTACCTCCTCGTTCGGATCGCTTGGAGCATTCTTCATGTGGTATGTGAGATACAATTTTATGCTTTGATTGTTTGATATTGCAGCAGAATCCCTCTGTTTTGGGGATATATTTACTTGCATTCAGACCGACGAGCTCCAAGACTTCAAAGTTTCAAACTCTGTTGAGCGCGGTTGACCCGAGTCTTTGGGCTTTACCTCTGGTTCACATATCTGATGACATAAGCGTCACAGCTCGCAACTTACAGTCAATCGTAGGGGTCAGAGCACAGTTAATATAGCGTATTTGTGTCCATTCCAAATTTCATGGCGATGTTTACTTTTAATTTTCTTTTAGGAAGACAATTTCATAAATTGGACCGCATAAGTAGTTAACTAAAGTGAAAGAAAGACAAAAAAACGGAAAGGAGAAAAGGAGAAAAGGATAAAAAACTTGTTAAGAATCATACAACTTCACGGAAATCGAATCGGCAGCTATTAGAATATTTGCCTTTTGTACTAAATAAAGCCTAAGAACTTCTTTCTTTTGACTTCTCTTTCAATTAGCACTTCTCCATCCTCAGCAAATGGATCAACATCGTAATCAGTGAAGTGTCTGTGGTTAATATTGTGCGAAAATAGTAGATCCAGCTCCTCTGGTGTACGATCTTTCGTCTCTGGTAATCTGATGTAAGCCCATATTAAACAGACTGTACAGGTACCTGCGTAGAAAAATGCTGTTTTACCGGCCCAATTCCAAGCAGTAACATTGATCATATATGGATGAATGACTCCAATGACAATTGTGAAGAAATAGAATCCATTTCTTGCAAGTGAGACCGATTTTGCTCTTAGTCTCATGGACGATGTCTCGGCAATAATTGGAAAGCAGATAGGGCCTAAAGTGCAGTAAAAGAATGCAGCCCAGACGAAGAGCATACCACCTTGGGCCATTAGCACACCGTCGTCATTTGAAGTTGCAGACATGATACCAATAACAATCAAGATAAGGTCACAACCCAACAAGCCAACAATGTATAAGGTTCTTCTACCAATATGAGTCATCAGCCAACCAGAAAATATAACGCAGATGAAACCCAAAGATAAAATCCCAACAGTAAATTTAAAGGCATTTTCAGAAGAGATACCTGCTTGAAACAAGAAATAAGTTGGATTGCCTCCAATATTTAAACCGCACAAAATTTGACAAATGTACGTCATAACGACAACCTCGGTTCTTCTTAAATCACAACCCTTGAAGCAATCCATATATGAAGTACCTGCAGAAATTTCATCTTCGATTTCTAAAGTATGTATAATTTCAGCAACTGTCTTCTGAGTTGATTCGTAGTTTTCTTTAATCGTCAGTCTTTGTAGTGAGCGTTCTGCTTCGTCAATTCTCCCTTTCTTACATAACCACCATGGAGACTCCGGAGTGAAATAGATGCCCACTAATAAAGGAACAGGCCACATCCACTGTAAAGCAAAAGGAATCTGATAGCCAAGGGAAGAAGTATAACCTGAAACTCCTTGTAAGACGCCGGCGGCAATTAACTGTCCAATAACCCACGATAAATCAACATAGATTGTAAAGTAACCTCTCATAGCAGTAGGTAAGATCTCACAAGCATATGCTGGACAAATAGTAGCAATGACACCCCACGATGTACCTAGAAGGAATTCACCAGCAAGTAACATACCAAGATCTGTTGCAAAGAAAACAATAAAAATGTATGCTGTACAAGTAACTAAGCAACCAAATATGGTCTTTCTGTAACCAAAATGATCAGTAAGCCAACCGTTGGCAAAAGCCCCCAAAATACAACCCACAGTAGTAGAATTACTGATTGCGTTCTGCCACTTAACAGGAACTGCAAGCACACCATTGGCATGTTCAACCCCATATTTCTTTAGGAAACCTGGTTGAGCATACAATGATGCTATCAAAACAATATCGTAACCTAGTGGAAGATAGCATTCCTTGTTAGTATCAAAAGATAAGAGGTATTTTGTTTCCCAAAGCAATAAACGAGTAACTTACCTTCCATAATAATTGTAGTTGACACTAGCATAGACCACAAACAAGCCTTCCAGTATAATCTGAAGTTTTCTTTCACAGTCAATCCATGCTCAAGCTGGGTGGCCTCTCTAGCCTGCTGAACTAAAAACTTTTCGTCGTCGAACTTTTTCTCGAGGTTAATTTCAACATCCTCGACAAGTTCTGATTCAACTTTGGATTCAGTTATTTCCGATTTCTTAGACATTGTGGTTAGTGGTCAATGTGTCTATATCAAGATCCTAATCATGTTGATAGCTATTGCCAAAGATCAAGGCAACATCATTCTTTATATATAGGGGGTAGCGTGTCAAACAAGGTTGCCATTTAGGGAAATACTGATCTTTTGAATTATCGTTTCATTAAGAATTTGAATTTTAAAATATTCAGCTTTAGATTGTGGTTAGCTTTCCCCAATGGTAACCACACGGTCAATGTTGCGTTCGGGTTATCACTTGGCATCTCGGTGAATGGTATGAATTTATAAGAATAATTTATTTTAATTTTGAGTGCGCCAAATCAGCCTCGCAGCCCCTTAAGAAGTGGTCAAAGGAAATCCTTATTGTATTCAAGAACCCACATTGCGGGGAAGCCATGCAGGGCGAGAATTAATGGTCTAATGGTCGAGCTTTTTAAATTTTAATTTACCGCTATAACCATGATCAAGCGCCCAGCTAGTACAACGTGAATAATATATATGCACTGCAACCTGGTAATATATCGGCTGGTGTCCTAAAATCTGCCATTTTGTTTTAATTAGAATAGATGCAATGAGCGACCCCGGGGCCCGGGGCCCGGGGGTTCTCCTTTAGTTCTAAGATGACGTGTGCCGTGGTATAAACTCAACAAGACACGATAGAGCCAAGGTTTTCTGTTTCGCTTCAATATATATTGCTCATAAGTCTGAATCTTTAAGGAGTATTTTTTTGGATAATTGTCCTCTAAATAAGATTCCCCACCCTAACCCCATTATGCTAAGAGAGTAATTATTTACAGAAACCATGCGCATATTCCTCAGAGAAGGCTAGTCAGATATTATGGGTATCTTCATTAATATCCAATATCGTATCTGTCCTTTACATCAGTAAAGGCCAAAGCCTGGTTATTTCTTTGGCTTGTTTTGGAAGTCAACGCAGAGTGTTAACAAATCTTGCAATTTATTGAAGTCCTGAGCTGAGAAATTGTGTCACAGAACTATACCAAGATGCAACCATGAACTTTGTAGCTCTTTTGAATGCTACGTTTTATGTATACTTAATGTTACATTGTGTGCTAGTTTGATACTGGTTTGAGCTCCAAAAGTTAAGTAATCTGGAAAAAGTACCATTGGTAGAGCTTTTTCTAGGGAATTGGTTTCTGGTTCTTAAATGTTACATCTGGAGAGCATTTCCTATTCAGGGGACATATTCAATCAAATGTAACGTTATGACATTTTTTTTGATTTATCCAATTTAACCAAACACTATTCTAGTAAATTAAGAATTTACTGTCTAGAAAGCTTTCCAATAAAACTAATCATTATGTTACTAGAATTATTTCAAAATATTATTTTATTCAAAAATGAACTCAAAAACACATACAAAAAAGTATAGTATCACGTCGAACCAGAAACCGGAAGGTTTTAGTTGTCTTCACTAATCCAAACTCTGAAATATTCCCCTGGATTAATGTTACCCGTTGTAAAATACGGAACAAATGTTGCCTTTTTTCCTTTGATTGTGGTGTTCAAAGCAACAAACACGCAACCCTTTATTTCTTTGATTTCTTCGGTAAACTCTTGGGTGTCCGTAATTTTAGCATCGTCAACAGCTTTTTCACCTTCACCTTCATAGCCAGAATTTTCCAAACTATAAACGAAGGGGCCCCTTTCAATTGCCAAACAGCCTTTGTTAGCTTTGACCATTGGATGTGGTTTAATAATCTTAACTGGTAAATCAAATAACAACTCAAAAGATTCATTACTGTATTTTCTCTTTGGCAAATAAATATAACCGTTTTCTTTCAGAATAGAACCTTTGATTGAAATTGTGTAGTCTGAGTCTGGCTTTCTAATAGCAATCTCAACTGGGTTCTTGGTTGTAATCTCAACTTTTAAACCACCGCTGATCGGATAATTGGTAGTTAAAGTTAATTGAATATCTTCAGTGTTCTTAACAACTCCAATGAACATATTAATTGCCAATAAATCATCCTTTTCTGTGATAACATACGATTCTAGAGAATTGAACAGCTTAGATACGTTTGGAGGACAACACGAAACCTCGAACCAGTCACTTCTCTTCTTGCCAGTGCCAACAATAGGTTGATCGTAATAGAAAGACTTCCCATCAATCGAAATACCACACAAAATATTGTTGAATAGGGCTCTTTCCATTACTTGGGCAACTTCCAAATCTAATTCATCTAAGAGTATTCTTTGGCTCAAAAACACAATCGAAATGGAAGCACAGGTCTCGTCATAGCAATCCCATCTTAAATCATATTTTTCACCAAAGCCTTCCCACTCTTTAATTGATCCAATTCCACCAATAATATGCATCTTAGTGTCAACCATATCTCTCCACAAAGATTTTACTGTCTGCTTCAACTCTGGATCCTTGGTGATATTGTACAACCCTTGCACCCCAGCTAGTAAATAACAAGCTCTGACAGAATGCCCAAGAATTTCTCTTTGGTTCTTGATTAAATCATGAGCTTGCATATACCAAAAGGATCTAAGTTCAGGAAATGGAACATCCTTGGGATCATATTTATCGGCTGGATATTTCTCCAAGGTTTCAGCGGAATCTCCTCTCTTAATAGCCTCCTGAACGTAATATTCACCTTTGTTTTTACCTCTTTCTTCAATAAAATACTTCAATAGATCCAAGTATTTCACTTCATTTCTAACTTCTAATAATCTAACTAAAGCTAACTCAATCTCGGGGTGACCCGGGTAACCCTTAGTTTGCAATTTACCTGGACCGAACGTATGAGATATGTAATCCATGTAGCGGCACATGGCGTCCAACAGTTTGGTAGAGCCTGTGGCTTTATAATGACTAACAGAAAATTCAAGAAGGTGCCCTGCACAGTAGAGCTCGTGTTCGACAGCCAGGTTTTTCCATCTACCCTGTGGCTTTACAGTAGTAAAGTAAGAGTTGATATAACCATCAGGCTGTTGTGCACTGACCACCATCTCAACTGCATCATCGATCCATTCAATAAATTGCTTATACTCAGATGAAGATTTGTCAGTAATGTATTTCAATCCATTGCAAACACCCTCGGTGAATTTTGCCAAATCTGAATCCCAAAAGATATGTGGTTTAATATTGGTATCTTTTGATGAATCATACTGAAGTCTAAGAAAATCCCATCTACCGGTTTCTTTCATTTGGGCAAACATGGAAGGGAGAGTAGAGGTTCTTGTCACCTCGAGTCTTTTGTTCCAAAACTTGTCGTCAATTTTAAAGTGTGGTGTTGTCTTGCACATGGTAAGGGGACTGGGTTGTTATGTGGCTGAAAAGATAAAAAAAAGAGAGAATAAAGATCTGAGAAGCAAAAAAAAAGAGATATAGAAGCACATATATAGAGAAAGTGAATATATTCAAACAATTGTCAGAGGTCAAAATCGGCATTACCCAGAAAGTAAATCTAAGTGAAAAGTTAAATGAAGTGAGGATCAGAAATTAATCTAAGAAAGATATGAATCCAATTGAGGAAGTCTTGAGCTGTTGGAAATTAAGATAAACCTTTAATTCCCAAGCAAATTCACAAATTATTTCAGTCGGCCAAAGATGTACCCCACAATCTAGGTGGCTTTGGATGCTCCTAAAAACAATTCAGAACTTGTAGGGGAGGGATCAAGAGGTGGCTACCGTGCGGCTATTGTCTATCTTCCTTTCTGTGCGATCTGCAGTTCTGCAAATCTGCTATGTCGATCTTATTGGGCATGCCCAGTGCCCACCCCCCCTTCTACATTTGGACAGCTCCTCCATCCGATAAGAGAAGGGGAGAGAACAAGCGTTAAGATACGATTTCAACGATCCATTCATGCTACGTAGCACTTGGCTACATTGAGGCATGACCATTCAGTTGCCTGCTTGTGTGAAACCGATGTTGTATCTGCCAGGGCTGTGCAAATTGGCACCACAGCCTATAGAATATAATTCCGTGTAGATTAAAATTAACACATTAAGACCTGTATCCTGGGAGGCGCACTACCTTCTCCGAGGAGAACGTGTGGATCGACCTGAAAGATTGGTCTGAAAAACAGGGTTTCAAGTCCAGGGGATGTTTATTTTTAGCCATATCTGCCTACATCCTATAATTTATACACATGACTGATCATCGTTATACTCTCATTTCATGGGCAGATAAATAGGATGCCTGAAAAATCACAAATATCTACATTTGGAGTCGCCTCTTCTGGTGCAGTTAGACTTATACTCTTGCACGGGTTGACATCGGTGTTTGGTGGATGCTGTTCGAATGTGCTCTCCATGGAAAAACTAGTCCGTCTAGATTTCAAGACAACAAATCTAATGACTGCGAGTCAGTATATATTTATTACTCTTGCAGGATATGGTCTTATATTGCACAGAAATGGGTTCACTAAATTCAACGTTTTCAAGAGGTCAAGTAAGGTTCCAGCTAGCCGATACATGATTTCCACCATGTGTTTGTTCATCACAAGTGTTTTGAACAATTACGTCTTGAAGCTGAATGTCTCTATGCCTGTTTTCATAATATTGAGATCATTGGGCACGCCAATGACCGTGCTTCTGGGGTACCAGTTTTGGGGTAAGAGGTACACGAGAAACCAAATCATGGGGTCACTTCTGTTGGCCCTTGGCATCACCATGTTCACGTTATTTTCGATCACAATTAATACTGCCCAAGAGAAGGAAGAGGTTGAAGAAGGTATATTTGGTTCCAGCTCTCTGACGGTATCAGCAGGATGCACCATATTGATCCTATCGACAGCTTTGGGATCAATCATTGGACTCTTCAACGAAACGTCACTCAAGAGGTACGGCAGAGTGGACTGGAAAGAGAACCTCTTTTACAGCAACCTCTATAGCCTTCCAATGATTGTTTTGATTGCCCCATCGGTATCAAGAGAGTACCAGTCGGTCTGTAACTCTAACTCTTTGGAACAAGGCCGGTTCTGGTTGTGGCTCGCCTTGAACAACGTGACACAGTTTGTGTGCATCATTGGGGTGAACCAAGTGGCCACGGTGGCAGGCGCGCTAGGGCTTGCGGTGGTGCTCCTTGTACGAAAGCTGGCGTCTCTCCTATTGAGCGTAGTGGTTTTCGGTCCACCTTTGAGAGCTATGGGGTGGGTCGCTGTGGGTATTGCAGGAGCAGGAGGTTGGTTATACGCATATGGTGATTCAGTTGGGAAGACAAGATCAAAGACTACTAGAAAGACGCCTGCCAGTAATACTACCGTCAAGAAAAAGAACGATTACTGATGCAAATTTGAGGGTTAGCACTTGTCTATCTAAATTCTTCAGTCTGTCTATATGTTCATGTCTGATAGATCCCAACTTCAGGCTCACCTATGCATCTGGTATTTATAGACGTTCTCCGTTTTTTTTAGTTTTAGGCTGATGACATTTTTTTTGCTCATTCTTGCTGTTGAGTGTTATAACAATTGCATGCAATTTTTAGATCAATTAAGCACTATATATTTTCCAGCATTTTAAAGCGCCACATAATAGATTTAAATATAACTATACATTTCTGTTGCAAGATCTGGAGTAGCAATTGCTATAGACAATGTTGCAGCGGTGGTTGAAACAACAGTCCATAAATCGTTCAGCGATAATAAACGATGTCATGTAGACTTGGATCACCGGATGGCATCTTGTAAAATCTTTTTGAAGTATTAAGTTAAACATCTACTGGTGGATTTTTCAAAGATGAATGCGAATACAAATGCCAATGCAGGTACATTAGAATATATACCAAGGATAAAAATACGCAAGCGCTTAAAATTGACGGTAACGACCTGCCAATCATGGCCGATTTACCTATATCTACTTTTAGCCATGAAAAAAGCATAACTCTGTAACCGACGGAAAAATCAAGAGTGACATGTAGAAGTATCGATCACGCTATTTAACAACTAGAAATTACTGCTCTGGGATATGTACACATATCGAGATATCTGGAAATATATAGATTTGAACTGTGTAGCTCAAGTATACAAGAATTGCACGGAAAAACGTTCGCAGAAATAGGCAGCCGAGTGACGGCCTAGAATTTGGAAGCCTAAAAGATGCGAGGATTAATTGAGATCAGTAAGCTTTAGATTACGTCATTGAGCGGCTGATGGGGTTCATAGTGGGGTTCCACTGTGCAGCGTGAGGTTGTCATTTTTTTATTGCTCTGCTCCAGTACCTATATATCAACGAAAACGGTGGAAAAACCTAGATGCACCACTTCACAGTTCCATACGTGTCTATATTCCCCATATATTTTGTGCACACAACACGATACTACTAACCGTAGATATATACATGTTCATATATCTGTGCGCTTTTCATGGGAAACAGGTTATATCCCACCGGACATCCAGCTAGACTTTAAATAGAAACACTCATAGCCGATAAGCAACACACGTTATAAATATTGTCAAGCTCAGTCTTTGTCTTCTGAAACAGGATGCTCAAATTCACAAGCAATTCGGCGTCACTACAACCTACGTTATTTGATATTAGGGTACAATCACCTTACAAAAACGTCTTGGTCATCAATGGCACGAATCTGGACTCTACATCGGTTCTGCTAACGGGCCATGTGGTCTTTTCCTTGCCTGAGAAGGTAACATTGAAGAAAGTGTCTTTAAATCTTGTTGGCACATACAAGCTAGACTTCTTGGAAACTTTTCGAAGCGATACAAAGAAGAATTTGGTCGCCAATGCTGTCAAGGCAGAAACTTGTATATTCCGATGTGAATGGGATAACTTGCTTTGCCATTCTGAAGGATTTATCAGCGTTGGTAATTATCGTGACAAGATTGGTTTTAATTCTCCCGGATCAATGGCTGGATCGGCAAACGCTGATATCTCCAAAGTCACATCAGCATTGAGCCAGCTTTTAGAGAACCCTAATGCCACGTCATCAGCAAGTCCATCAACAACAACAACAGCAACACATAACAAGTTGAAACCAGGGAAATCGAAGCCCATCATTTTAGAGTTTGGAGGTTCGATTCCTACAGGAGATACCCCATTTCCTAACCATTCTAATTATAACAACGATCAATTGTCATTTCTGTTGCCAAAGGGAAACTATTCATTACCTTTCAAAGTGGTGTTACCAAGTAACATTCCAGAGACGGTGGAAGGGTTACAATGTGGAGCCACATTGTACAGATTTGAAGGTAAGCTGGAAGGAATTAAGCATTTGAAATATCCTCCCGTTTCCTTTAAATATTTCAGGATCTTTAAAACACCAATGGCTTCGGATATAATTGTGAATGAGGACTGTTCAATTGAGAATTCCTGGCCTAATAAGATTCAATACGAGGTGCGTATACCTAGAAAAGCTGTCCCCATAGGAGGTAAGACAAAGATACATATATTGATTGTTCCTCTAGCTAAAGGATTAAAATTGGGCAAGATGTCTGCTTGCATCCAACAATATTTCATGTTGAAAGGTCCTAAGGACGAAGTGTACGAGGATGAGAAGACAATTTACAAATGCGAATTGCCAGAAGTTTCGATGGATCAATTGAACCCAGATAGATGGTCTTTAGAGGCCAAGATCAGCATTCCAAAAAAGTTGAAGCAGTGCTCTCAAGATGTTACCGTGAGAGAAGAGCTGATTAAAATTCGACACAAGCTAATTTTAAATGTGAACTTGATCAACAAGGACGGTCACACTTCGCAAGTTAAATCGAAGTTGCCTATCATTTTTTACATATCTCCTAAGGAACCAATCATAGGCAGAAATGCCTATGTGGATCCGACAGGGAAAGTTCGTTTCAAAACTGGACACTACCAGTTATTCGGTGCTCCTTTGGTCAACAGTGAAGACCAGAACTCAAGTGGTTCAACCCCACAGCCTCAGCAAGAAAGAGAGGCAAGTAACAGCTCAGAGAATAGTAGTAGCAATAGACACAACCAGACTCAGACTCAACGACAAAGCCAAAGTTCGAATCATCGTCAACACCACCACCATAACCGCAGCGGTAGTAACGAAGACCACACAAGAGAATTGCACGTTGATCCAAATTACGAGTATGGGGCATCATTTGAACCCGATGAGGAAGACAATCCACAAAAGAATTATGATGAATTTCTACCATCGTACAAGGATTCTGAGCGTGATTTGTTGTTCACACCAGAGATTCTAAGTTCTGGTTATGCCACTCCGTTGCTGTCATCTGGTCAACAGACACCTTCGTACTTTGATCTCGAGCCTGGTCAGATCCATAACGGAGGAGACGTTGCAGGTGTAGCATCTCCAGCTCTACAGTTTTTATCAAGGGTCAATTCTATCACAACTCCGCAAACTCCAAAGTTCAGTGCCTCACTGAACGATGTTCCTTCATATAATGCGGTATTTGATGAGGATGCAGTCGATCTGGACATTCCAGCACCTTTGTATGATCATTTACCACAATCTGGAACACATACTCCTAGCTTGGTGACCGCCGCACACGGACAACAACTGCCTCTGCATGGTACGGACAGAGATTTGGCGGATTACTTGCTGAACAGGGTGATGAACTCACAGATTAGAAAGGCCAACTCGGGTATTGATGAAACTAGCAGCCTGTTTGATAGTGATCATGGCAATGGGGGTGTGGGAATACCTATGTCGAAAAATAGCCCAGATAAAGTTGCCGATATTTCACTGTTTGGTATGTCTCCATCGACTCCGGTTGCAAGTTCGTCTCTACCACACCTGGCTATGGGATATTTTGGTGGTAACCAAGGAGAGGGTACCCACAACGGGAACACCAATAGTACCAGCAGTTCGTCGTTGTCATTCCATGCAAATAACGGGTCTGCCACCAACTCCAATTCCAACTCCAGTTCGAACATATCTGGATTGGGTAAGAACTTTTTGTTCAGGCACAGTAACGGATCATTTAGAAATTTGAATCTGAACATGTCAAGCTCTCTGCCTTCGAGGCCAGGTTTTGTTAAATCTAGATCGAACACTGCGTTTGGGTCCGCGAGTACCACACAGAGCAGGTTGTCAAGAACGAGCTCCACTTCGGATATGACATTACCTGGAGGATTATCGTCCATCGGTGGTGGGGGTGGCAACAGCAGCAGCAATGTAAATTCAACGGGTGGAGCATCGTCATTCAACCTCAAGTCAAGTTTTTCTAAGAAGTCGAAACAGTAGGCATTAGGCAAATCGGTAAAAGTTTGGGAACAAATAGACGGCTTGGATAGATCATATATAATATTATAATATACATGTATATATATAATATTACAATGAAATAAACCGCACTTTGAACATGGTGCATAAGTGCTTTCATATACAATTATGCAAATCATGTGTAATATATAAATATATATTATATATGGATCATGAGCATTTAAATCATCCTGAAACAGCGATGACATACGAATTTGGATCGAGATTACTCGATGGCTAATCTGTCAGATGTGAAATTTTTTCGGAGAATCAACTTATCGAAGTATAAAACGTATTGAATTACATATATATATATATATAAGTAATAGACCTAATATAGAGAAGTGAGCAAACTGTATTGGGAAAAAAGTGAAGACTCATGACAAGGAACATGTGATCAGCTCCGATGACTTGGGAGTGTACGGGTGTAGGTGTGCGGCCGGAGGACGGAAAAACTCCCCGCCTGCAACGAGCCGCGCCACTCCGTGGATTAAGCCGAAAAAAAGAAATTATAATGTCATTTGTGGCTGGGGGAAAAAAACAAGAAAAAAAAAAGAAAAGCGGCCGCCGTGGCGTGGCAGAGTGTCGGGAGTGGTCTTTCGTGATAGGGCAGTGATCACCGCACGCACGTTGCACACGGTGGCTGGAGCCTGGAGGAGTGTGGCTGCCTTCTGCAGCCGGTGGCAGAGAGACGCGGTGAACGCGGTGTCCATGGGGCGAACCTTCAACCAGTGGTGGGCATCAGGCACGCAGCCCAAGGGGAAGATGTGGCTGGTGTAGCAGCAGCAAGAGGCGTAGGCAGTTTTATTATGGCTACGTGGCCAGCCAGCCAATTTTTTTTTTGTTTTGCTTTGGTGTCGTTCTTTGCTATTTATATACACACAGGCTTCCTACCAGCCCTTTGTTTTCTTGCTTCTTTCCTTAACTTGAAGTGTCTGAACCTCTCCCTCTCTCTCTCTCTCTCTCTCACTTGAAGACTCCCTTCAAATACATTCGTTTAAACAATTCTCTATTAATCTTCTGCATATAGATATACAGATACACAAAGATGTCGTCCGATAAATTATTCAGGGTCGTTGGTGGTAGGTACTCCTCTCTCTTTTTTTATTGCGCTCGCTGCTGTCGGCTATGATCGCAGTCATCGTTTCATGTCTATATTTTGATGGACTCATCACCGTTTTACTAACAAACATGTTCCTTCTACAGGTGCACAAAACTACGACTGGGGTAAGCTAGGTTCAACCTCTGCTGTCGCAAGATTTGCCAAATTGAACGACCCATCCTTGACCATCGATGAAAACAAGCCTTACGCTGAGTTGTGGATGGGTACTCATCCTTCCGTTCCAACTGTGATCCCAGAAACTAAACAGCCACTTAGATCGTTGATTTCCAATCACGCTGAAGAATTGTTAGGTGAAGATGTGATTAACAAGTTTGGTTCCAGAGAAGAATTGCCATTCTTGTTCAAGGTGTTGTCCATCAGAAAAGTGTTGTCCATCCAAGCCCACCCGGATAAGGCTCTAGGTGCACAACTACACAAGGCCGATCCAAAACATTACCCAGATGAAAACCACAAGCCTGAAATGGCTGTTGCTCTTACTGATTTTGAAGCATTTTGTGGTTTCAAGCCTTTGAACGAAATTGACCATCTATTGCAAGTGATTCCAGAATTCAGATCTTTGATCGGAGAGGATATCGTTTCACAATTCCACGAAGGTATTGTCATCAACCCAACTACAGATGTTGCCACAAACAAGAAGTTGTTACAAAAAGTTTTCAGCAAGTTGATGAACACCTCTGATGCTGACGTCGAACCATTTGCCGCTGCTCTGGTTGCCAGAACGTATTCCCAACCTGAATTATTTGGTGAAACTTTGGCCGACTTGATTCAAAGACTGGACGCACAATTCACCAACGATATCGGTTTGTTTTGTGGTTGCTTGATGTTGAATCACTGTAACTTGAAGTCGGGTGAAGCCATGTTCTTACAGGCCAAGGATCCTCATGCATACATCAGCGGTGACATTATGGAATGTATGGCTGCATCTGATAACGTTATCAGAGCAGGCTTCACTCCAAAGTTCAAGGATGTCGACGTTTTGGTTAACAACTTGACTTATTCTTACAACCCTGTCGAAGAACAAAAATTGAAACCGGATGAATTCCCAAGAGCCTCCGGTGCTGGTACTTTCAACTTGTACGATCCACCTATCGATGAGTTCTCGGTCCTACAATCTACATTCACTGGCGTCGAAGGTACCTCTACAGTTGATGGCATCCAAGGTCCATCGATTTTAATTGTGAGTGAAGGTGAAGGCAAGCTCAGAGTTCACGACGATGAGTCATCCACTTTGAGTTGTAGCACTGGTAACGTTTACTTCATTGCTCCAGGTGTGGCTATTGATATGATCAGTGAGGACAAGGATGTTCCATTCACCGCTTACAGAGCTTTCTGCGAGGCTTAAGAAGTCTCATAGATTCACTTCTTTCAGCTGCAGTATTTGTTCTTCACATTCTTTTGGCTCGTTAAATTTTGTACTTCATATTCTTCTATTTTTTCTTTCTTCATTTCTATTCTCTTGAATTTTTTGGTTTTGATTTCTCTAACTTACTATTTATAAACGCGTGAGTTTTGTATATTTTGTCCCTTTTTCGTTCTTAGTTTTTTTTTTTTTTGTGTCTTCATTTTTTTATTAATATTTAATTTAACTTATTAATGGCGTTTTAATTACTATTCAGTTAATTTATGATTCATGCTTGCATGTTCCCATTAAATTATTGAATCTATCTCAAGTCTTAAAATCTATTGGACGCTACAGGGAAGCATTCGTTTGATAGTTTAATTCAATAGTATCATTGTAGGTCTGTCCTTGGAGATTTTTGATGCTACTTCATTTGATCCTTGTTTACTTCAAAGAAAATCGTTATTAAAATGTACTACTAATAATTTAATAGTGATGGGTAAAAAATTATATAAATAAGGCAAAAAGAAAAAAAAAAATGTATGCAAAAAAACTATATATATTATAAAAGGAGAATTGGGATGGGAAGGAGGGAGAAAACTGAATCTCCAACTAATTAACCAATCACGTTCCTTGTTTGGGTCTGTCTATTCTCTAAGAACAACCGATAGTTATTATCGTCTAGCAAATCCATCTCATTAGCGTTCAACCAGTCTTCAACGTCCCGGTAAATTCTAGAGCTCATCTCTAAATCCTGTCTGTACTGACAGTTTCTCATTCGAGTCTCCAACAACTCGCAAGTTTCGATCAAAACGTTGATCCCCTTCGTGTACTGCCTCTTTTTGAAAACGTTAAACGATTCCATCTTGACGATGTTGATACAGTTGCGAATCTCCAACACCGAAAGCTTTTGGAAGTAGTCGTGCTTCAAAGTCAAGTTCAAACCTGAATCTCCAAGTTTCCAGCAATTGTTCAAACTCAACCTTTCCAATACGTCACCTAGCACGACTGCAATCTCCCATATAATACGATCGGAAATGCCACAACCAGCCAACCCCAAAGTCTTCAAACTAAGGTTGTTGTGCACCACTTTGGCAATGCTCACATCACTGATTAACTGACCTTTGGAATGGCGGCCACAGTTGAGCAGTTCTAACTTGCTACAATTTTCACCAATTGAATAAATGCCAGCATCAGTAATCAATTCGCAAACCCTGATGTCCAAATGTTTCAGATTCGGTGACAGTTGAACAATCTTGGATAGTTTTTCGTCGTCCAAAGTTCTGGAGCCTGGAATTATCAGTTTTTCCAAATTTGAAGTAAATAGATTCAAAGGTGGTAATAACTTCGGGCAGATGTAAAACTCAATCCACTTCAAATTCATGGCATCGATCCTCGATTCGTTGAACATCGACTCCAATTGTCTTTTTGTGATGGATTTGAGCTTGTGGAGTACAATACAGTTGGGTTTGATTCGTCCTTGGTGAGAAAGCTGATACGTATCGTAGTTCAACAATTTATCGTCCGAGTCGAAGAAAACATTCTCTTGCAATTGCTCCATCGTCAACTTATGCCATAGTTTGTTCACAAACAAGCAGTTGTATAAATTAGCACCGTCCGATGAGTGTTTCATCACTGTGGAAGAAGAAGCTGAAACGACTCTAGACCAGGCTATATCTGCCTGCTGTCTATCTCCATGTATCAAGACTGCATGGTTGTAAGACATTGGTGGTCTTCTAACAGGTGCTATTTCTGTTGGAATCTTGGTAGCATCATCATAGCCAACGTACCTCAAGATAATATTCAGAATTTCCGGAATTTCAAATATTGGGGATGTCGTCTGCTTGATCTTCAATTTAGAAACTTGATCCTCACAATCTAGTAGGTCGTGGAGTAAATTTCTTTTAGCTTGGGAACAGAATTCGTTGAAATCAATCCTTGGGAACCCTGGAGAAAAAGGTGTTATTGGAGAATTGAAATAATCGGATCCTGATTCATCTTCGTCATCAAATTGAGAATTTAAGGAATCAGACGAACCTTGACGCTGCAATCTGGGACTAGAAGGTGGTGAATATGCACTTCTTTCGATGGTAGGTGATGAAGACCGAAAAATTGGTTTGATAAATTTTGTCTTAATCTTTCCGGTCAAACTATTAGAAGATCTCTTACGATTCAAAATCATGCTTTTAGCAGAAGCAGACAATGAGGTAAAAGAACTTGACCTTCCAGAATCGTTTAGAATGTATGATGTTGGAGTATTGATTCTATAAGAAATTGATGAAGCCCTCTTTAAAGGTCTGTTGTCATCGTTATGATCGGAAGATGATTTTCTTTGTCTTTGTCCGAGAGAATCATTATTATAGTTTGTCCTTATCTTGTTATTTATTAGCTTTGGATTACTTAAAGTTTCTTGGTGGTTCATAATGGCTGTGAGGGATAAAGATGTTCCTGAGGGGATTAGCAGATGATTGCAATAAATGAATGACTATAAGTTGGATGAAAATATACAGAAAGGAAATTGAAATGAGTGTAATTAGTTGGCTATCATATAATTAGAATAAAACAAAAATAAAAGCAAAAACAAGCAAGATAAATATTGTAAAGAAAAAGTAAGGCAGACAAGACTTATAACAAAAATCGTCGAATCCTATAATTGTAGAATGCTCAAACGTTTGCTAAGGAATAGGGTGCTCCAAAATAATGTTGTCTTTACCAAATGAAGCTAAGGAATCTCTTGATGAAGTTGATAGTGATGATGATGAAGATGATGATGATGACGACGATGATGATGAAAGAAATCAAGAAGGTGATATATGATTTGATGATGATCGTCTATGATGATGGATGTCACAAGAGGAGTCTTAGCCTTTAATTGGCAGCTTTGCTTTGTGCTTTGGCTTCGAGAGGTTGTGTGGGTTGTCGTTACTTTGCTTAGAATTTTTGAAACAAACAGAATCAGTTGAAATGAAAGGGAACGAAGGAACTTGACAGTATATATAAGGTACGTCTGAATGTCACAGATGGCTGGAGAAAGAGTGGCCGAATTGAAAAGGACAAGCCAACCTGAGATCTTGCAGAAACGAAATTCCAAAGGGGGGGTTGGCAAATCTGTAATAGAACAAGAACCGGCATGCAAATATTTTGGAAATAAGAGGAAGCTTCGTTTTCTGAGAACAGACCACCTATTGTTGAATAGTAACTAAACCCACATGAAGCATTGTTCGAAGTGAAAAAAGGGGGTTGGATCAAGGGCATGTTGCACAGCCGGTTTGGAAAGATTTAAGGACCAGCCACCTCTGGCTCTGACTCTGAGGAACATTAATCCGCGGCCGCGACACCTACCGTCTGCGCTCCCTGAGGCTGGGCCAGGAGGCAGCAAGAGCATGGGCGTGCAAGGTGTACGGTGCACCGCCCTGTCTCGTCCCCCAGCCGCCTGTTTCGCAGTGTTTCCCCGGGTCCCCCGTTGCACCCCTCAAACATCTAACTTAAGTAACTCACAAAGAGGTTGGTGCCTGAAGGGGGCAGGAATTCTCTTCTGAGGCAAACTATTTAGGATTCCTGATAGGTCTTGTGCATCGGCACAAGCCATTTTCTTTCATTGGCGTAATTGGCGTAATTGTAAATACTTTGCAGGTTCTAATCTCGGTAGTGACGTTGTTGTGCTCAGTCAAGGCCAAGATGGTTGGTTTCTCCCAAACCACAGGGTGGGTTTCAAAGTCATTTTATATTGTTTATTGTTAGAGCCATAAACGAGACCGTATTGATGGTTTGCTGCAAACCCAATATAGTTATAGGTCTACAGTTTATATCTCAAACCTCAATCAACTGTCTCAGTCCTGCATTAACTATAGTAAGTGGTAGTACCTAGCGCATGTACTTAACCTAAAAGCTAAAGAGGAGGCCACTTCATCCGGGTAACGTCCGGAACAAAAAAAACAGAAGAGAAGAAAATGGGGCAGCAAAAAAGTATAGCTTGTTACGTAATTTGTTAGCCAACGAACGACGGGAGAGGGCGATCTGTCTTTTTCGCAGGTATGCGCCAGATAGCACAGGCATCTTTCTGTTTATCGTTGGCTTTTTAGAACACAGAGACTGAGAGAGTTAGTGAGGGTGAGGGTGAGAGTCTGGGTCTCAGAACATCTAGGTGTACCTAAACTTGCTTTACTCCTTTTTTGCCTACTTTTGTCCTGCTGGTTTCCCAACGTTTACTAATAACTATCATCGTTCTTGTTCGAAAGGATCGACTCATATTTACTTTTGATCATTTTACAGAGTCTTCAGTTTGATCATTCCGTCACTTGTTCAAAGTTTTACGCAGTCGTCGTACTTGTCTTATTCTCTGTTCTATTCCCATCCCCTGTTTAGTACTTTCAAAGGCTTCTGTTAATTTACTTTTCATCTTCATCTACTTCTTACATTTAATTACATCATCACTACAATGAATAACGAATACGACTATTTATTCAAATTGTTATTGATCGGTGATTCCGGTGTTGGTAAATCCTGTTTGTTGTTGAGATTCGCCGAAGATACATACACACAAGATTATATATCCACCATCGGTGTCGATTTCAAGATTAGAACTATAGAGTTGGATGGTAAAACTATAAAACTTCAAATCTGGGATACTGCCGGTCAAGAAAGATTTAGAACCATCACATCATCATACTATAGAGGTGCCCACGGTATCATCATCGTGTATGACGTTACCGACCAAGAATCTTTCAACAACGTCAACCAATGGTTACAAGAGATCGACCGTTATGCAACAAACGGTGTCATGAAGTTGTTGGTTGGTAACAAATGTGATCTAACAGATAAGAAGGTTGTCGATTACGCGGTGGCCAAAGAATTTGCAGACAGCAGAGGTATCAAATTCTTAGAAACTTCTGCCAGTGAGTCTACTAACGTTGAGCAGGCCTTCATTGTCATGTCCAAACAAATCAAGGCTCAAATGGCAAACTCCCAACCAGCTAATACTTCCAGCGGTAAACCTTCTGTCAATCTAAGTGGTACTTCCGTCAATGCTCAACAAGGTGGATGTTGTTAAAGTGGTGATGTGGTAACATATTATCCTTCGCTCTCTAACCTTTTTTTTTTGTGTGTATTGTTTCTTGACTTGTGACATTTAACTGTCCATTTATTAATCTTACTCACCACTATTTGTCATTGGATTTTGTTGGTGTCATTTTCTTTCCTTTTTTTGCCCCCTACTTTTTTCTCATTTATACTTTTCGTAAACCGTTTGATGTTTATATCCTTATATCTATTCATCGATGAATCAATTTTTAATCGATCAATTACGGTGGTTTGTTGTTTTGATTCATTCTACTTTATATTTGCTTTAGTTTTTATTATTATTATTAATATTACTATGATTTTTTACCGTTCAACATAATTATCATATTATAATTTTGAAGATTTCCTTTAAGCTGTAGTGCAGGTATGGCCAACTCCGTAGCGTGATCAACCGGAAGCTTTCTGTAACTAAAAGGACCTATTCTAAATAAATTGATTATGTTAGGTACAAAATTTAAATGCTGTAGCTAGTTTTGGATATCATTGGTTATTCCGAAACGGTATGTGATATATATAATATGTGGAAAATGTATCTGATGCCACATAACAAGCCCAGAAGAAAACGTTCAATAACAGTAACCGGTAAGGGATGAACCACTTCAAACCAGTTATCCCAAAGGTTACTGGTTAAAGACGGCTGCCAGACAGCTATTGTGAAAAGCAGTTAATTAAGGGGAAGTTAAGGGAGGCCATCATCTAGTTCTCGGCTTCAGCTAAAAGCGGCTAATCTACTGTTTCAAGCTACGTATAAAACCTATCAACCCTTCCCATGGTGATGGCGCCCCAGAGTCTTGATTCCAGATGGCCGCGGGCGGCGGCGTCGTTTGAAAAGTTTGGGTCCGTTGTTCTTTTCGTTTCTCGATCTGTTCATTGATATCAGTCTCGGTGTTTTATTGCTTGTTCAATTGTCGGTGTAGTCGTTTTGTTGATTCGACAATTCATTTTTGAACATTCACAATGGCTGGAGCAGCAGATAAGAAGCAGGCAACTGCCAACCTCAAGATCTTAAAAGAGATTCATACCATTTCCTTAGCTGTCAACTTGCTAACTTTGATAATACTATTTGCATTCGGCAGACCAGCCAGTAAGAAGTACTATATCTTATGGAGCATACCTTCTTTTGCGTGTCAATATATCTTGGAGAAATCGGGTAGACCAACCTTTCAGACTAACTTACAAGGTTATCAGGTGTTGGTGAGATCTGGAGAAAATTTACAACAGAGTGGGTTAACTGAGTATATGTTCGATATCATCTATTTGACATTGATTTGCGATTTGTTGATGATAGTGTTTGGTAGCAACAAGGTTTGGTTAATACTTCTTGCTGTTCCTGCGTTTGCTATTTTCAAATTTAAATGGTTGTTCAGTATGATCTTGAACTTTTTCAAATCATCCAGAGGTGAAAGAGCAGGCCAAGCCGACGGTGCTACAGAACCTACTAAATCAAAGAGACAAGCTAAACTGGAAGCCAGAGGAAACAAGCAAAAGGTTAGATACAGATGATATGATCCAATTGCGTGTATGGTAGTTATGAAGGAGGGTAACTGGAGGTCGGAATCGATGTGGGACGATGGTGGGCTATTAATTTCGCCATCATGACAAGTGTAGATCTTATTAGCCATCATTATAGCACAGCGTATCTGTATATATATGTACTATATTATATCTATACTAATTTTAATCCAAAGCAGATTTTATTTACTATGAAAAAGTTGATTGTATTTAAATATATGCATGGACTTGGCCCTTGAATATTGATAAAGACGAGTGCTATATATACATAGCATGAAAACTGGATTATCTAAGATCTTGCGTACAAGTTACAAATTACAATTATAGCGTGTAAGTTGTAAGTTGTAAGAAACTGAATTTGAGAAGTTCAAACTTCAAAGTTCAGGTGCACATGTTAAATGGATCGACGCCTGCTGGCAGTGGGCACGTCGATGATAGACGTATATCGAATCTTGAATACTTGATCTTAGAATTCGAATCGTCGATTCTCCAGTTTTGCCTCAGCCTCCCATTCTGTGTCTGGCGCTGCGGGCGCCGCCACTTCCGGATTCGTCACCAGTCTGAGCAAGGGCTGCATAACCTTCTGGCAGTTCTACAGAGGAGGCGACTTGACGTTGAGTACCCATGCGGTGCTCTGGCTGTTAAAACTTAAGACTAAACCTAAAGCGAAGGGTCGCCCTCCCAATGTGCCCACTGTGCCGGTGGCCAGTGGCCAGCGATATGTGAAATATATAATATGCATGGCTATCTGAGCCCTTCACGGGATCAATCATAAGCTTGTGATGGGGGCGACAGAGAATCTTCCAGCCTGCCCCCCCCTGGCCAGGGAAGTCACGGCACGATGCGAACCACAGCCTCCTGCCGACTCCAAAGTTCAGCCTGTGCGGCCAGTTTGAAATCCACCCTCCCTAAACACGGTTAGCGGACTCGCACTCTCGCCCATGTTGTTGAGTTGTCCTCTCATTACCCACCACCAGGCCCTTGTATTTATATCGCTCGCTTTCTTTTCTTCTCATATTCACTTGTTTCCTTTGTTCACAAGTGCTCTTAAACCCTGCGGATTTTATATCTAATCAATTAGGACATATATATATATATCTCAATTATAAAATGGACGGTGGTATGTATACCCATATCTTTTCTGGATCTGAAAATCCATTCTCGTTAAATCGATCCATCGCCAACGAATCGAATCTCGTGTTCTCTTTTGACTGAGGCCCCTTTTGCCTCCTATTGAATGTTCATCCGACGTCCCCCCAAAGTTGATATGAAAAACCAATTGGATGTTTGATGATGCTGTTTGATGATACAAAAATACTATGGCAGCATTGATACATTTGCTCAGTTCAAACTCGCTCTTTGGCGAAGAGAATTTGTCCTTTCAATTGGACCGCCAGATGCAGCAGCAGCAGTAGCAGCAACACATTGACCACGAATACCGTTGATTCCAACTGCCATGTTCATTCTTAGTTTGTACATTATCGTCTTGTCATTCATCGATTGATTGATTTGATATGGTATATTTATCAAACTTATCTATATTTATTTCATTGCATTCAGAAAGTGAATAGCCCGGCTATTTTAAGTTGCCCGATCGATCGGATTCGCAGCTCACCTTTGTTTCATACTAGTTCTATGTTTTTTCACCCATGTCAGGCATGATTATTCCTGCGGATCGATTTACAATGAAGTGGGATCTTAATTTACAAGTTTCGAGTTACTAACACCTTTAATAGAAGACGTTGCTGCTGTAAGTACTTGATAGTTGCTAATGCGTTCAGGCATGGATTTATTTCTAAGGGGGTCGTTGCAATCTCTGTGTGCCGAGCTGGATTATTTCGGTGGAATTTTCGCGCTTCTCTCAGATTCGCTAACAGATTTTGCTAGCGCTGCCTTTGAGAGATTGGGAGATTTGCGTGCGCACCTGCTAGATTTTCCAGCGGGTGTGGTTATCGAGGAGTGGGCAAGCACAGGCCACACACACACACACACCATGCAACCAACCCTCTTTTAATCCAGTATGAAATACATTTGATAATTACCTCTTTGGGGATGCCAATTGAATTTTATGGTATGAAAAACAAAACAAACAAAAACGGAATACTAACATTAAAATGCTCTTTTGCTTATTCTTTTATTATAGTTAGTTATTGATAACGGTTCCGGTATGTGTAAGGCCGGTTTCGCTGGTGATGACGCTCCAAGAGCTGTCTTCCCATCGATCGTTGGTAGACCAAGACACCAAGGTATCATGGTTGGTATGGGTCAAAAGGATTCCTACGTTGGAGATGAAGCCCAATCTAAAAGAGGTATCTTAACCTTGAGATACCCAATTGAACACGGTATCGTTACCAACTGGGATGATATGGAAAAGATCTGGCACCACACTTTCTACAACGAATTGAGAGTTGCCCCAGAAGAACACCCAGTTTTGTTGACTGAAGCTCCAATGAACCCTAAGTCTAACAGAGAAAAGATGACCCAAATTCTTTTCGAAACTTTCAACGTTCCAGCCTTCTACGTCTCCATTCAAGCCGTTCTATCTTTGTACTCCTCTGGTAGAACCACCGGTATTGTTTTGGACTCTGGTGATGGTGTTACCCACGTTGTTCCTATCTACGCCGGTTTCTCCTTACCACATGCCATCTTGAGAATTGATTTGGCTGGTAGAGATTTGACCGATTACTTGATGAAGATTTTGTCCGAAAGAGGTTACACTTTCTCCACCACTGCTGAAAGAGAAATCGTTAGAGATATCAAGGAAAAATTGTGTTACGTTGCCTTGGACTTCGATCAAGAATTACAAACTTCTTCTCAATCTTCGGCTATTGAAAAATCATACGAATTGCCAGATGGTCAAGTTATCACCATCGGTAACGAAAGATTCAGAGCCCCAGAAGCTTTGTTCCACCCATCAGTTCTAGGTTTAGAAGCTGCTGGTATTGACCAAACCACTTACAACTCCATCATGAAGTGTGATGTCGATGTCAGAAAGGAATTATACGGTAACATCGTTATGTCTGGTGGTACCACCATGTTCCCAGGTATTGCTGAAAGAATGCAAAAAGAAATTACTGCTTTGGCTCCATCTTCGATGAAGGTCAAGATCATTGCTCCACCAGAAAGAAAGTATTCCGTCTGGATTGGTGGTTCTATCTTGGCTTCCTTGTCCACTTTCCAACAAATGTGGATTTCAAAGCAAGAATACGACGAATCTGGACCATCCATTGTTCACCACAAGTGTTTCTAAGTTATTTATTTATTACAAAAATTATATGTATACTTTGATTATAAATAAATTTCTGGGATTTTGCTAATTCAGTGTGTGATTCTTTTTTTAACATTTTAAAGAAGCCAAAAAAAAAGTTGTTTGCTGATTTAATGAAGTTGTTCTCTTTTTTTTTTGTTTTTATTCTTGGATGTTTCACTGGATTCAAAATAGAATTCATTTTTGTATTATTCTTGCTCTCTTTTTTTATTACTATTACTATTATTATTACTAAATTTTTTTTTAATTATTATTATTATTACTGCTAGTTTTAATCAATTAAAAAAAAGGTGAAGAGTTCTTTTGAATTTATTATTTCGTGTCGCCCTGCTTTGGTTTCTTAGAATGTTTCCCAAGTCTTAGTTCAAGAAGGTAGCACAGACTGATTTCAAACCGAAGCCCTTATAAAGGTAATCTCGAGGCAGTAATTCATATATATATATATATATATGTAGGATATGTTAGATCAGTATACTTTAGTTATATCTAGGAGCCATTTTGTTAGAGGCCACAAGCAATGAGAGTCAATCGAACCATGCGGTCCACCTTTTCTGTGCTCCGGCGCGCACAAAACAAAACGGCACTGTTTTGGTTTGTCGTGTGGTTCAATATATATATATATATATAATATATGTTAATCGCGATACGCGCTTGCAGATTATTCAGCACTGGGGTTGTGAATCCTGAATTCTGATTCCTGATGAGTGGAGCAGCCTGGGAGAAGGGTGCCAGGGGCCCTGCAGGCCCTGCACCGGCCGCAAATTCGCTCGCTCGATCGTCCGGTCTGTTCTGTTCTGTGGGGCCCGCGCCACCACAATGGCCGCGGTGGAGCTGCGCGGTCTGCTGACTCCAGCGTTGCACTTCCAACAATAATTGCACGGGTCTGTTCTGTTCAACTTGGCCAGCAAGGGGCTTGGACAGTCTGGAGTCTGGCGACTTTGAGTTGGGCGCCACAAGCGAGCTTATCAGTCAGTCGTTGCCAGTTGGCCCCTGGAGTTGGAACTTGGAGATGCTTGCCATTTAAATCTTGAACTAACTGGCTTTCCACTCTTTGTTTCCTTTGTATATCCACTTTGCTAATTATTTGTCTTCTTAAGGTAACAATCCGTTCATAAATTGCCAATTAACCGTTTTCCCGTCATTACCACGGAAGCAACACAGACCGATCGATCGATCAATCAATCAATCATTCAGAGATCCTTATTGAGCCACTTCAAAATAAGAAAGGTTTGTGAATTTCTAGATGGCTCCTCCTTCTAATTCTAACTCTGCTTCGTCGGACGTGGATAAGTCCAGTTCTTCTACGGCTAGCTCCTCGTCGGCCAATACATCTGTTGCTGAAAGCTTCGTCAAGTTGAAGGGACTAGTTACAGGTGTACAGTTCTACTGGTTTCTATCACATGTATTCGGTATATACTTCACGATCCTATCAACTATAGTTTCGAATTTCCGGGGGCAGGCGTCAGACTCGGCGGTCAGGTATTACAACTATTCTATAAACTCCATAATAGTCACATATTTGATAGTGATCAGACAAACTTACAAGAACAAGCCGATTTCTTTCATCTTTTCCCAGGCAATCAGCCTTTTACGTGATGACAACGTCCAGTATTTGTTGCTAGCCTCTACATTCAGATTGTTATCACCAGGAGGAATGAACAGCTCTACGTTGTATCCGTTTGCTACGATTGCATTTTTCCATGCAATCGTCTACTTCAATAACAACATCTTGCAATTCTTACCATACTTATCGAAAGCTAAGAAGACCCAATTTTCCAAGACCATCGTTGATTTCAACAAAAAGCATAATGAAAAAGGTTTGTACATTGCTGCTAACTTACAATTAATGCTAATAACAACGTACATCCTACCATTGTTCAAGATGATCTTTTTGCTTCAACTTCTCAGAACGCACTACTTTTTCCGAAATTTGAAGACCATTATCTTATTGGCATCAGTCATCATTTTCAACAAGTTGAGATTCGATCAGAATAAGTATACTAAGGCTTTGATTGAAGGATACGATATGAGATTGAACCAATTCCTTTATAACTCTCCGATGGTTCCTCAAAACCTGAAAGCTCTGATTACAGAATTCAGAACTTCTGTTCTTTACTACTTGAAGATGATTAGAATCCCTGCTCAATCTGTTCAAAAGAAGAGAAGTTAAATGAATGGTTCATATAATGTATCAATCTGATGAATTGTCTACTATCTTTAAACTACGTTTAAAAATCGTGCTATCTACAAAAATGACTAACTCCATTATTTTCTAATCATCCCTCTCAAAACTCTAACTTCATAGAAAAGAAAACAAATATCATTCAAGCATTGTTACCGTTCATATTCTTGTCTTTGAACTCTAATCTTTTTTTCCTGTCTACCACATCTTTTTTCTTTTCAATTCGTTCTAAAATTTCAATGACGGCTGAGTAAAAGCCAACCAGTTATCATTAATATCAACTTTTGATGAAAATCAGTGAAGTCATCAACAGCCTGTGTGCCTACCAACTTTTTATAATTATTACTAGTTTTTTTCGTTTGATTTCTGTGTGTATTTTTCAATCTTATTTTCTATTTTGCGTTTCAGTTTAGTTTACTTTATTCTAGTTTTATTCCTTTTGTTTGTTTCTTTCTATCCCCTGTGATATCTTTGTGCATTTTGTGCATTATGCTATCCAAACTCTGCTTTTCATAATCTTTAATGTCAATTTCTCGAATCTCCGTTGTCCAGGGAGTATATCGTGACAAGTTGCAACTACAAGGTGGCAGGTGCTCCCATCACAAGTGAGCCAGCTGTAGCGCATCCTGAGTTGCTACCACCGCCTTCTTTGTTCCCACAACCAATCTGCCACGCCTGAAGTGAAAGCCGGGGGCGCCCGCCGCCGGATGGACTCTGTACGCTGCCAGAGGCCCGACCCTGATTTCGCAGCTGCCAGCTCCACGCGCAGACCTCACCCGCCGCCGGCAGGGAGATCTTGATCCTGCCAGATCTTGTGGTACTCAGTCAGACGTCACCTGAACTTAAAACTGGTTTTAGACTGGAATCGGAGCTTCAACCAGGCCAGGCCATATTAGACAGAAAGGAGAAGGACACAACAACAAAAGCAACGCCGTTTATCAGTCCACCGTCTTCGACATCTTTTTTTTTTTTTTTTCATCTGGATATTTTACACAGGTCAAAGTTTAACACCGAAAAAAAAAGAGAAGGAGAAAAAAAGTTTCATACAACGTATAAAGGATTATCCACGGCATGTCTGCAAAGAAATCCGTCCCTGGAAAGAGGTTACCTCCAAGGTCTGGTTCTCCCTCTATAGTAACGACGCCAACATCATCACCTTCCAAAGCGAAAAACAAGCTCAAGAATTCCAAATCCAGGATGGGATCGCCATCCCCAGGTTTATCGGGTTCACCTTTCAACTCGCCTGCCAAGCAGACAAACCAACATGCGACAAACGGTTCTTCACTATGGGGATCTGGAAATGAGGATATGTCAACCTATGTCACTTTCCCACCTTGTCAGCATTTATCCAAAGTTTTGTCTTCTTCTGCAAGTGAAACGGTGTTGAAGACGTACAACACAGGTATGAATATTTGCCTTATTTCATCGTACCCCAATAAGAATACGGGCAATTCCGAAAACGCAACCGTTTACTTAACGAAAGATGGTCAGAAAGTGGAACATAACGAATTACTGCAATTAAAGACAAAAATATTGAAATGCAAAGACTGCTCTGCAATTTCTTCGATTTTCATGTGCTTACAATGCCCCAACATCGGATGTTTGAAATCCAACCATGCGTTGAGCCATGCTAAGTCATCAGGTCATATTTTTGGGATCGATCCTACAACAGGTCATTTGATCTGCTTCAAATGCAGGGATTTTGTTAGCGATCCCAGATTGGAAAGGATTAGGATCAATCAGATAAAAAAAGCTGGAATGCTATCCAATTTCCCAGGTATGCCGATCTATGAGCGTGAACATGACTTGGAAAAGCATAAATTGATCATGTCCGACTCTAGACAACCAAGTTATAAAGCCGCCACTGGGTTGAAAGGATTGATCAATATGGGATCTACATGTTTTATGAGTGCGATAATTCAAACGTTGGTTCACAATCCTTTCATTAGAGACTATTTCTTTGCTGGAAGCCATCTAGATTGTGACAAAAAGATCGACCAATGCCTATCTTGCTGCATGGGTGAAATTTTCCAAGATTTCTATACATCTAACAACAACGCCGGATTTGGACCCGTTTCATTATTAACTGCTTCTTGGAAAGTTAAGAGATCCTTGGCTGGTTATTCCGAACAGGATGCACATGAGTTTTGGCAATTCTTGTTGCATCAACTACATAAAAATGATACGAAGAGAGATAAGAAGGAAAATACTCCACCTGAAGAGAATGGAGCAGCTGAGTCTTGTGTGAATAGGAACCTTTACAACTGTAACTGTATCACCCATAGAACGTTTGCCGGTCAGTTGCAATCATCGATCACTTGTTCTGAATGCAAGTCTGTCCGTATCACAATTGATCCAATGTTGGATCTCTCGTTGGAAATACAAGAGAAAAATCCAGAAAATAATATTAGAACACCAATAACATCCTTGCGTGCATGTTTAGAAAAATTCACCAAACCAGAGAAGTTGGACGTGATGTACAATTGTACAACCTGTAAGAAACGTACCGAAGTGACGAAGCAACTAAAAATCAAAAAGTTGCCCTGCACTTTAGGTATACAGTTGAAAAGGTTTGAGCATTTTGCACAGTCGGTGAAAGTTGACACCCACGTCGAGATTCCTCCGATGTTGGATTTGGCACACTATACTTTGTTCGATGATGGCCTCGACGAGAAAGAAAGGAAGGTTGGGAATAACTTGTACGAGTTGTTTGCAGTCGTTTGTCATATTGGTTCGGTCAATACCGGACATTACATATGTATGGTGAAGAGTAGAGAGGGACTTTGGTTTAAGTTTGATGACGTTAAGGTCACACAGGTGTCCCAGGAAGATGTACTAAAATCCAAAGCTTACTTGTTGTTTTATATCATTCATGAACTGCCTTAATTTAAATCACTACTGTTTGATGCAACCACGTGGTCTTTTTCCTTTATTTCTGTTTTGTCTTTAATTTGTCTTCTACTGTCACTATTTCCTGCATGTTTTCCAGTTTATTGTTAGTTTCACATATCCTATTTTTTGCATCTTATACATTCTATATAATCTCATAAAATAAACCGTTGTAATTTTGTGTTTTTTTTTTAATTCTATTAAGTCTCCTACAGACATAGTTAATTACAGTACATCAATCGAAAAAGTCGTCATCGTCTTCATCATCCTTATCGTATGCGTTGTCTCTGACCGACTTTTTCTGGAACCTTAATCTGTGTGCTTCTTCCAAATCTTCATCGTGTTGGTTCATTATCAATCTGTTATCTGTATGTTTCACCCCATCAATATCCACCAGCACTTTTTCCAAATCGGTCAGCGTCGTTTGGTTCCCACTTAGCATTGTCAAGGTGACAAATTGCTTAACAACGTCTCCGTTGTGGTAAATTAGGATTGTAGGACAATTCGCTTCTGGGTAGTTTTCTACAGCTCTATTCGCAGTAATCTCGACAAACTTGATCTCGGGGAACTTTCTCGCAAGATCGGTCATCAAACTGGACAATAATCTCGATTGCAAGGAACTTTGTAAAGACATATGTAAGAAAACAAAACTGTTCTTCGATGCTTCTGTAACTTCGTCTTTATATTCGGGTTTGGTTATCGGGTAGACCGATCCAAACCTCGATTTTGTTCTGAGTTGTTGCATCTCTGCCATTCTCTTCATTTTGTACATTTGTAAGAAATCCTCATCCTCTTCATCTTCTAGTTCATCGAGTTCATCTAGATCCTTGTCTTCTAGTCTGTTTGCATGCTGTCTTTCAAGTGCCTCGCCCAGTGCTTCCTCTAACTCTTCAGTTGGATCCTTTTCCTTCTCAGGAATGATACCGTGAGATCTTAAGATATCGTTCCATTCCGTGTCTTCGTTTGGGTCCACCTGGACCTGAATCTTGGGATCCATTCCATTCATTGTCCGTGTTGGATATGTATTACGTACAGATTTCAGACTTTATTTCAGTTTACGAACTAAATAACCGTCCATGTTTTAGTGATTTCGGAGATCATAACCTTGCCCTGTGCACAACATGTGTGTGACATTGAAACTCCAAAAGAAGGGGTCGACGACTCGACGACTCGAAGTCGAAGTCGACGCTCGTTGCTCGTCGCTCGCCATTTATGATTTTAGCGAGAAATTCACCGCCTGGAAAGTTTTGGTGATGTGACAGTCAGTCAATTATCCAACTAGCTCTGCCAGGAAACATCAAAAAACCAGGTGTTACTCACTTCTTCTTGATTTGTCACCTTGAATTACTCGGTCATATCCATCAATTGGAACTAGCTTGACGGTAGAAGGCCGAAAAACATACACAACCCCACAACTTGCAGCGCTGCCCCCATCATCAGCAAGCAGTTGCCCGCGGGGGCAGGGTGCTCTGCCAATACCCAACATGTGCCACTATTCTGTGAAGAGTTTGTCTGAAGGCTGGCTGGAGGTCGATCATTGCACTTATTTGTTGGTGTTTGAGATGTTTGCAAGGAGATGACCGTCTATCGTCTGAAACACTTTAGAAAATTTCCTCCACTATTTCAGTCGGATAATCCCGTCGTATGCCATTTAACCACAGCATACAGTTATAATCAGCAATTCATTTTTGATATACCGCATATTAACGTTAGACTATGTCAATAAACTTGAGAGACGGGTTCGTAGACGAATCCTTGGAGAGAGTACTTGAAGATTTGCTAGTAAGGTTCGTCATCAATTGTCCGCCCGAGGATCTTTCTTCCATTGAAAGGGTGTTTTTTCAGATAGAAGAAGCTCAATGGTTCTACCAGGATTTCATTAGAACCTTGAATCACTTGCTACCTGGAATGAAGATGAAACAGTTCACTTCCAAGCTCTTGACTCAATGCCCTATGGTGTGGAAATGGGGAGACCCAAAAGATGCTTTAGCAAGGTTTGGTAAATACAAGTCCTCGATACCTGTCAGAGGCTGTGCACTTTTGAACCAGAAGATGGATAAAGTTTTGCTTGTTCAAGGAACTGAAAGTAATTCCTGGGGTTTCCCAAGAGGTAAGATCTCTAAAGATGAATCGGACGTGGATTGTGCCATTAGGGAGTTGGAAGAAGAAACTGGATTTGATTGTACTAATTATATTAAAGATGATGAATACATTGAGCGTACAATCAAGGGGAAAAACTATAAGATCTACATTGTCAGAGGTGTTCCTGAAGATACGATATTTGAACCCAAGGTTAGAAATGAAATTGCTGCTATTGAATGGAAGAGCATGAAATATGTGGCAAAGGCATGCAAGAACAGTAACCAGTTCTATCTTGTTAGTGCGATGATTAAGCCGCTACAGAGTGCAATTGCTAGATATGCAGGTATGGAAACGGAAGAAGAGTTGAAGAGACAAGCAACAATTCAATTGAAGAAGATTTTAGGTATTGGATTAAACAAGGAGAAGAAAGAAACACAACAGCAATTGGATCCGGGAAGAGAGTTGCTCAATATGTTGCAGCAAGTTGCCAAAGCCAGACAGCCGAGTGTTTTGGAAGATTCATCGAATTCTCAGCAACAACCACAACCACAACCACAGCCATCACAGGTACTGCAGCAGCAGCAGACATTATTGCCTCATCAGCAACAACAACCATTCCCAATACCACCCCAATTCCAACAGTTCCAAAATTTTCCATTTCCATTTCATATGGGCCCTGGTGGAATGGTTATGCCTATGCAACAACAGTTTCCATGGCAGATGTTCAACCCCTTTGCACAGCCGCCATTCCCATTCCCTCAATTGCCAACCCAATCACAGCCACAGCCACATTCACACCAACCAACTGCACACCCAATGCAAACATCGGACACTCCAAAACCCGAATTTGTCTCCCCTGCTCCATCATCGTTTAGCAGACCTTCTTTCGATATAGCTAATAGAAGATCAAAGGTGGCAGATAGTAAAGCATTGCTAAGTATTCTAAACTCAAAGAAGTCACCTCAACAGGAACCTGAACAGCGCGATCCTGAAAGACGTGCAAAAGCCGAGAATACAAATAGCAATTTCTTGTACGGATTATTTGATAAGTATAAAAATAATGAAACTGAACCACAGCCTGCAAGGAAACCAATCACAATCTTGAAAAATGAGAAGAGAAAGGAAAAAGAAACAGAGAAGAAATATATACATGCCCCAATTGTTCAGGATCCTCCTGTGCCATTTGATGTTACATTGCCAGCAAATGGATCGAATCATCCTACTTCTGACCCAAGTTCTCGCTTAGTGGGTAAAAAAGTTCTTTTATTGAAAAGACCTCAGCAAGAAGCCAAATCTTCATCTTCAGATAGTCATGAGAGCCCAGTGAATGGCAGTGCTCAGTCCTCAAAGGATCAGACAGAAAGTGCAAATTTGTTAAGCATCTTGAAGGGGCCTGAAAAGTCAACCGATTCAGAAAGCTCTTCTAAGCAACTGTTGAACGTTTTAAAGAATCCGGAAAACGATCCTATGCCAGAAACAACCGGTTTGCTTTCTTCTACGAAAACCACTTCTGGTTCTGGTTCTGATTCTAACGGTGTAAACTCTTCGGGCCACCTATTGAATATTCTCAAGAAGAGAACGGAAAATGAATCGCCTATAAACACTGCTTCATCTGATGAGCTACTAAATATGCTTAAGACACAACCATCAGCTACTGCTTCGAATCCTGCATCAACTCCGGATTCTCGCTCTTTGTTGTCAATTCTGAAGAATTCTGGTAGCTTATCGGGTCAGTCTCCAAGAAATGTCTCCTCTCATAATGCATCGATGGTTCCAACGTGCAATTCAGATGAGCTAAAGAGAGATCCCTCTAAGGATTTGATGGGCATACTAAATGCTTCGTCATTAGTCCAGACCACTAAAAGATCAGATACTCCACCTTCCTCATTGTTGGACATTTTAAAAAATAAGACCGAAGAACCAAGTGATCCTTCAAAGAATCTAATGGACTTGTTGAACAATCAAATTGATGGTAACTTATCTTCGGGTAGCTTTGAAACTGCTTCAGAATTTGATAGTGTTGATGGTGATGGTGATGGTGATGGTGATGGTGATGATGACTACGAAAATTATAGTCCAGAAAGGGTTCATGACAACGAAAAAGATTCTGCTGATATAGATACACATCCTGAACATCCTAAATCGTTTTCTACTAATGGCAATAATGAGCTTCCAAGCTTACTTAACACGAACATTTCGACTCCGCCTGCGCAAGCACCTAAGTCAATACCGTCTATGGTTGCTGAACCGTCCGCTCCTTCCTCAGGGAATGATTTGTTGAACATCATATATAAAAAGAGTACTCCAGTCCAATCTGCTACCTCCGAATTTCCAGTCTCATCAAGCAACGGTGCGGATAAATTGCTAAATATTTTACACAATGGCTACTACTTCCCGTCAGATTCCTCATATTCTACAAACGGATCTTCTAATGGGGGTAGCCAGCTTTTGAAAGTCTTACAGAAATCTGGTCAAACGCCTGTTTCGCCTGTTTCCCACGTCGTGTCGAACCCTGCTAGCGATTTGCTGTCAATGTTAAAGAATCCCGGTTCTGTTCAAGAACCGTCAGTTTCCAACTCGTCAACTCCAGCTAATGATTTGTTGTCAGTCCTGAGAGATTCTAGCTCTTCACATCAAGCACCCGTTTCTGCGTCACCTACTCCAGCCAATGAATTGCTTTCATTGTTGAAGAATCCTGTTTCTTCTTCGCCGTCGCCTAACAATGGATTAGTTGGAAATGGTGACAGTATATCCAACCATGGAGGATGCGACAAGAAAGATCCACAACAATCTCCTCAGAATGAACTGTTGAGCATTATCAAAAACGGTCCTCGCTCCATTCCTTCTTCTACGTCTGCTGTAGCAACAATATCGTCTGGAAATCCTCTATTGGATCTGCTCAAAGGTGGGCAACAATCTATACGTTCTACTTCTTCTGTCATGCAAGATTCTGCATTATCGAACGATCAAGAGGAGGAAGACTTGGAATTTGAAGATTATGATGACTTAAACCATCATTACGGGTCTCATCATGGTGGACATAGCTATAACCATGTGAGTATCCTTGACGACGACGATGAATATTACGACTGATCTGAAATTGGAAAGTATTTGTTTATAGAGATTATTGTGGCCTTTCCTTTTTTTACTTGTTATTTTTAATGCGTTGTTGTCTCTTCCGAATGTAAGCATTTCTTGTCTTTGCACGTTGACATTCGAAATTTCTATGTGTTCTGTATATTAGCTATATGTTGTCGGTGTATTCGTTCATTCTTTTTCATTCTTTCTTTCTTTCTTTCACGGTTGATATTTTTTTTGTTGTTCTATGAATTTTACGCATGTCTGTATAGTTTACTTCTGTCTCTCTTTAATTTAATTTGGTATTCTGTTACGTTTCGATAAAGTTTATTGATCGTATATTGAAGTGCTTTCGCTCTTGCACCGAACGCAAAGTATTGCCCGAATGCATACACGCACATTACGCTTCGCGTGCGTGGTGCAGAGATCCTTGCATTGTTGATCGATCTATCATGACTGAATGTTCATAATGAATGCAATAACGTGATGGATGGTTCGCATTTTATGTCTACTAGAAGCATAATTATAGGGTCAATGGGGATTGCAAAGAGGAGTGCCAGAAGGGTCTCCAAGTCCATCTCAAATTCGGCTACTAAGCCGAAAGCAACGCCGAAGCCTGTAACACATATGGATATCACACCGCCAAAGGCATCGAAACCACCAGCGTTCACGCCGGATGCCAAAGGAAGAAGGTATTGGTTGATAAAATCCGAACCAGAATCACGTATAGATCCTAAAACGGGAAATGATGCCAAGTTTTCGATAAGGGACCTTTCGGAAGTGGATCAGGAGCCATGGGACGGTGTCAGGAACTACGAAGCAAAGAACAGCTTGTTGAACATGGCATTGAATGACATATGTTTCTTTTACCATTCAAATTGTAAAGAGCCTGGTATTGTTGGTTTGGCCAAAGTTGTCACAGAGTCTGCTAGACCGGACGAGCAGCAGTTTGATACTAAATCTTCTTACTATGATGCAAAGGCAACCAGAGAAAATCCAAGATGGTGGTGTCCAGACGTTTCGTTCTTGTGCTTACTCAACAGAAAGATCACTCTAACAGAATTGAAAGGGTCAGGAAAGTTTGATGATTTTATGTTGTTGAAAAGGGGAAGGTTAAGTGTTATCCCTGTAACAGTTGAGCATTTCCGTCAACTTATAGACTTGTCCAACGATGGCAAAGCTGTCGACACCGCTTTTGAATTCGACTGTGATATTACAGGTATGGCCAATTTCGATAAAACACTAATAAACTAGCTATTAGATGATGTATTTTAGTACAAAGTGTGTATAAATATATATATACGTATGTATGTTTACGATAATTTGAACACAAAAGATCTTACCTTCTAGTGTTGTTGTAGTTAGAAGCGATTCTTGAACCAACTCTGCTATCCATCATAATTCTGTCACGAACATCCAAATCAATCAATCCGTTTAGCTCACTTTTCAAACTTTCTAGTTGTTTAGCTCCTCTGGCAACGTTGTCCAAGTCGTTCAACTTAGCAACATTAACGAAACATTTAATTTGATACTGACCCGAACTATCTAAGAGAGTTAATGTGACCCTAGGCTTTGTTTCCGTTTCGATATCAACCATGGGTATATCTCCACCCTCTGTCTTCACAGTTTTACCTTCGGCAGCTTTGACGAACAATCTATATATCTCAATGATAATGTCATTGTAATAGAACCTGAGCCCGTTATTCCAGTATTCGACCTCCGGTATGTATCCCAACTCATCAATATATCCAAGGACATCGTCAGTTTTATAAATGGTAGTCTCATATAGATTCTGGTTCGATACAGATCTCTTACCAGCCGCTGGTATATCCGACAATTGTAACGTCCATATGGAATCGTCTATACTCGCTTTATTATTTGGGTCCAATATAGATTCACCTTCAATTGAAGAGTTGGGATCCGTTTGCGGGGCATCATCCCATATTCTTGTCATTCGTATTCTATAAGATTCAACTTGGTTTATCTTTCCAGCTTTTTGTTCAGGGTTAAAAGGGAATTTCGGTTTCAAAATGACTGTATGTTGGGAAAGGTCTTGAGGCTTCATCCCCGTTAACGACTCCAGAGTGATCTTCAAGATTTGAAATTGGGATTTAGGAATAGAAGAAGCTAATGATATTTGCTGTACCATTGTGTTCAATTGGTTAAGCGAATGCAGTGATAGAACCTGTTTAGTAAGAGTAGAACGGAGTGGCAACTGTCTCTACGTATAATGTATTATACTTTATATGGCCGCTAATTTATTCTCAACCCCTAATCAACGTGAGCGACGCCTTTTCTGGTGGGCTCCATTCTTCGTCTCAGGCTTCCGCGAGACTGTGCAACTGTGTGTGCCCTCGCTCGCTCTCCAGTGTAGTGCAGGATCGATTGGAATATGTTATAACTTCCTAGATCTATAACTTTTACCAAAATGTTACCGGTACTAAATCATACAAAAGAAAACCGCGTTAAAAACTATAGATTTTACTACCCATTTTTAAAATCAATCACAAGAAAGAGCAAATTTCATTAATCGTAGCAGGTTTAGATTTGAGGAACTCTAATCTTAGTTCTAACAGCCTTGATTTGAACAAAGTTGTCGAATGCTTCAATACCCATCTCACGGCCAATACCAGATTGCTTGTAACCACCGAATGGAACGTTTTGGTGTAAGTCGTTGTAAGTGTTAACCCAGACGGAACCGGCTTCTAATCTGTCAGAAACGTAGATAGCCTTGTTCAAATCTTCGGTGTGGATACCAGAACCTAAACCGAAGTCGGAGTCGTTGGCCTTTTCGATCAATTCGTCGATACTTGTGAATGGTAAGACAACACCAACTGGACCAAAGATCTCTTCTTGAGTTAGCTTGGAGTTTTGCGGAACATCATAGAAAATAGTTGGAGTAACAAAGAAACCTTTATCACCGATTCTTTCACCACCAGTCAACACCTTCAAGCCAGTTTCTTTACCGGACTTAATGTAATCCAAAACCAATTGGAATTGATCTGGGGTAGTCTGAGCACCTTGGTAGACACCTTCCTCGAATGGGTTACCGACCTTCAAAGCTTCGATAGCAGTCTTTAACTTAGCCAAGAAGCTGTTGTAGAATTCTGGGTTGGTAGCTTGAATGTAGATTCTTGAACCAGCACAGCACACTTCACCACCATTAAAGAAGATACCCTTGATAACGTTGTCGATAGTTTCATCAACGTTACAGTCATCAAAGACGATATTTGGAGACTTACCACCCAATTCTAAGGTAACCTTCTTAATTGAGTTAGCACACTGGGTCATAACGGTCTTACCAACATCGGTGGAACCAGTGAAGGAAATCTTCTTGATCAATGGGTGGTTTAACAAAGCGTTACCACAACCTCTACCAGAACCTGGGATGATGTTAACAACACCTTCTGGGAAACCAGCTTCCTTGATCAATTGACAAACATAAAGGTTGGAGAGAACGGTGGCAGATGCTGGCTTTAGAACCATGGTGTTACCAACGGCTAAACATGGACCAATTTTCCATGCCCACATCAATAATGGGAAGTTCCATGGAGTAATGGCACCACAGACACCCAATGGTTCACGCTTAGTGTAGGTCAAATGAGTAGAATCAGTGACGATAGTTCTACCATCATTCTTGTCACAGTAACCAGCACAGGTTCTGATACATTCAACAACAAGATTCAGATCAAATTGAGCACAGTGTAAGGCCTTACCGTTGTCTAGAGATTCGATTTGTGCCAATGTATCCTTGTTCTTTTCGATCAAGTCGGCCAACTTATATAGCAAGTTAGCTCTAACGGATGGTTCAACAAATTTCCAGGTCTTGAAAGCCTTGTAAGCAGCTTGGACTGCAATTTCAACATCTTCTTCACCGGCCATTTGAACATCACATAGCTTATCTTCGGTAATAGGGGTGATAACTTCGAAAGTCTTGCCGCTCTTAGCGGAAACCCATTCGTTGTTGATGAACAAACCAGTTGGTTGTTCGTAAGTCTTGTTAATAACAGGGAAAGTTAATGATGCAAAGTGATTTGAAGACATCTTGAAAGAGTTCGAAATTTGTTTCGTTAATAAGGGAAAGTAAGTTCTCATTTTCGATTCAATTACTCCTGTTATAACTTTAAGGGGGCGAATGGGGGTCTATTTATACAACTATGCGGATCCAGAAGGTTTTATAAGTATGGCTAACAAACGTCTCCAAAAATGTTCGACGTTTGTCCAGGGGTGTGGATAAAGGAGATAAAGATTTTAATGCAGAGCTTACGGATTTTCAGGCGAGGCATGGAGGTCTGCGGTCAGAATTTTCACGCTCGAATGGCCATTTTGTTCACTTTCCACGGGTTTTTGCTCTCCGTGGCCGCAACTTTTCAGGTAGTTCCCCACAACACCTCTGACAAACTGAGATTGTCGATACACGGCTGAGCCTGGGTGGGTGAAGTAATTGTTGGGCCGTCATTGGATATATGTAATCCTGGGGGTTGGAGGCCAGTTTGCGGGAAACTGGCGCAAACTAGGTCAGCATTAGTAACTGAAATGGCGGGCTGGAATTCCATTGGACGCTGGATGCGTTAGGCATGGTCGCCTCTCAGCATTGCTTTGGTGTCGATTTTTGAAAGGTAATTCTCTTTGCTTAAAGATATGGCTTTGATAAACCATGTCATACCATTTCTCTCAGAAGGGAATCTGACTCTTAAAATGATTCAGCTCGAGGAATTTAGGGCATAAGGGGGTTTGCGTCAATAGGGGTGGGATCTCGGGGATG